>KN166859.1:9087-19716 GCA_000757745.1 Steinernema scapterisci | reverse complement strand
GCGGGTCTGAGGGATAAGAGTAACCTCTAAGGGGAAAGTGATTTAGAGCTTTGGGAAGTCGGTTCTAAGGTGCCTGATTTCCATATCTGCCAAGGCTTGAATTGGGTCGATTTGGAGACTGATTTTGAGTTTAGGAAGACCCGTAAATCTTGAGGTTCTTTGACCTTTTAAGGGTGATTAGATCTAAGGCCCAATTGCTGGATTTAGACTCTGGATTGAGGGTCCCAGAGCTCAGGATCAGAACCTGATAATTTGGCTTTGGGCCAACGGTCTCAGGCTTAAGATTTAGGCTTCCGATCGAAGTGAAGAATCACCTTTTGGTCCTGTAGATTCCAGGACCAATCAACCCTAAAACGCGCCAATCGTAGATCTGATTTGGATAGTACCTGATCCAAACCCTCCCGAATCCCTCAAACCTCCCCTGCTGACCCCAAACCACCTCCCCTCCATGATCAATCACACCCTCGAACGATCTCCCCCACCCCTTAAAAAGCCCTCAGCGAGCCGCAAACGGACGTCATTGACATTAATCAGTGAAATCGACGTCCATTCCAAGCAGCTGTTCCCAGAAAGGCGCAGAATTCAGTTCACTTGGGAGCGGCGCGTGATCGATATTGCGCTCGCTGGCCGCGATTCTGGGACTTTAATTAACGTGGGGAAGAATTGTCTTGTTCTCAAGATTTGAGAGTCTGAAAATCAGGATTTTAAGTCGAGTGTCAGACCCCAGAGCGCCGCTTAAAGTCAGCTAAGAGTCCGAGACTACCTCCCCGTACCTGAGAACTCTTTCTGTAATTACGTATCCCCTATACAAAAGGTCATTCTTTCGTCATTTTTGCACTTTTGCAGAAATGGATTTTTGGCGGAAATCGTCGATTTCTGCTAAGTTCCTTGCCCCTCAGGTTCCGGGCTTCGATTGAAGTCCAGATCGACCCTAATCAGTCAGGGTTTCCGGGTTTCATATCGCCGATTCGAGTTCCCCAATCTCGAAGTCAGTAAAGCCCTCGAAGGGTTATCGGAGCGTCGTCCCAGAGCTTCTTAGTCGTCTTTGGTGCCGGTTTCATCACGTTGAGGGATATCGATTTTAGGGCATCGTCGTGAGTTGCGTTCGTGCGTGGTGAGCGTAGTGGTCGTCAGTCGATGATGGCGCCACAAGCCGATGGATGCGGATGGAAAAGCCGATGTGGCTCTCGGCTCTGAGCGATAGCTCCCAAGCTCGGGGACAAGCTGACGAGGCTGGCGATTAAAATTGGCGCCGAGCGTCGCCGTCGCCGCCGCGCGAAAGCTCACGAGAACTCCATTTCCCTCGCGCGCACACACGCGCGTGGATCACGGCCTTTCTTCCCCAGTCCCGTTCGCCCCCAGGAACGAACGGAGGAGACCCAGGAGGGAGCCGAGCGTCGAGGAGACGAGACCCATTCGACTTGTTGTTTGTCTTTTCGTTCACTCCGACGGCTCTCCGCTGCTCTCGGTCCATTCATTCGCCGTTGATGCCGTCGATGGCACTCGTCGCCGGCCGACGGCGATTGCTACTCTTAAGCTACCGTATCCCACTGACCCGAAATTCGGATTCCGAGACTCTTTTGACCCTGATCTGGATCGATCTGATCGGGATCTTGGAACTCATGAAATCAGTCGAATTTGAGCTTATCTTGAGACTTGGGAAATTGGACTTTGAGGGCGTTTAGGTCCATTTTGGGGTGGAGATCTGATTAGGGTCGGGATGGCCCTGATCAGGGACAGAGAACCTGGATTTTTGGGTGTTATCTGGTGTCGGAATCCTGGGTTTCAGACCCGATTCTGCCCCAAGAATCCCACCTCTAATGGAAGCCCAAATCAGGCGATTCCCATGGCTCCACCCGTCCCAGAAATCTGGATTTTCAGGTCTAATCACAGACCTGAAACCGCCTCTCCAATTTGGCCTCCAAATCTCCATGGCCACGACCCAGCCTGGATCTGTCGATCCCGATCCAAATCAGGCAAATCTCGCTTTTCCACCTGTCTCTAAAACCTGAGTTTTCCGGTTCAATCTAAGCCTCGATGTGCTGCCTCAGACCAGCCTCCAAGTTCCCCTAAATGTGCCCAGCCTGGGTCTTCCGACCCCGACCTAAATCAGCCAAATGCCGCTATTCCACCTGCTCCGAAACCTTGGCTTTTCAGATCCAATCAGATCCCAAAATCTGACCCTTTAGCCAACCCTGAAATGCCCATTTCAAGCTGTCTTCATGCCTCGGATTGCCTTCCCTCAAATCCCAAACCCCGGCTCTCGATTCCCCCTTAAGATCCCCATCCCCCAAAGCCTTATCGATCTCCCAGATTAATCTCCCCTTCCACCCCTGATTCAGCCTATAATTAAACTCCCACAGCCGTTCACTCGCTTACCCACCACCTGATTTATCCCCCTACTCTCGCGCGCCTGTCTTATGACCTCCTCCTTTCCCTTGACTACGGTAGACTACATCCAGCATATCACGCTAGCTCCCTCGAAATCGATTCACGCTCGATTTGTGCCGATTTCAGAGAAGCCGAAGCGCCCTTTTGAACGCTCTCGCGCGCGCGCGTACATTCTTAATACGCAGGGCGGCGACGACCGAGGCGCCTTCAGCACCTGATATATCACCACCCCGGCCAGGACGCCACGAGGAGAACAGGGGGAGATTTGAGTTCAGCTTTTCCGTTTTTCTGACTTGTTTACGTCAAACGGCTGTCGCTTCAGCTTGACCAACCGACGCCGGCGACGTTCGGCTGCGGTGTTGTCAATATAGATGCTCGGGGTAACCGATAGGCGCTGCGGGGAAGTCGGGGGTACGGTAGGTTAGGGTTGATCGGGGTTGGTCAATTAGGAGAGGTGGTTGGGGTTCTGATTAGGCTTGAAAACTACCGTAATCCGCAGCGATCAAGAGTAAAAATTAGGGGAATCGTAAGTTGCCAAAATTGAAATTAAGGGGAGGCGTAGGGTCCGAACTTGGCTCGACGGGTTTGGTAGTCAAGGGCTTAACCGATTAGGCCAATCAAGTGCCAACGCTGTTCTTAAGACAGGTTACCCATATCCCTCACCTCAATCAGGAAACCCAATTTTACGCCTTGTTGAATTTTGGACCCAAGATCACCAGATCCCAATTAATGACAGACATCCCCCAGACCCCCTACCGTACCCCTTTGGTCCCAGATCAGCTTACCCATGCATCCACACGCGACTTGTTTACATGATCTCGACTTAACCTAACCGCTTTTAAGCGCCATCCTCCGCTTCCTCTCAGCCAGGCAGCCATTTTCCATCGACCAGGAGACGACATCCATCCATCCACGCAGCCGGTCAGACCCGAACTCAGTCAGTCCTCATCCCCTTTTGTTTTGTTTTCTTCCTGGCGCGCGAGAGCGAAGCTGCTGCTGCCATCGTCGTTCTCCGTTCTCCGCTTCTGTTTTGAGCGCCTCATCCCCTCATCTGACGCCCGCTCGCCATCGCCTCTGCCGCTTCTTCCCTGTTTGCCGCTTTTGCCGGCGATTTGTCCCATCTCTGAGACTCCGTTCGCGTTCATCGATGATGCCAGGCTGAGGCTCGCGCACAGCGTGTTCAAGCCAGCTATTCTTCATCTTCTTCCCCTCCTCCTCCTTTGGACGACTACGGTCAGTGAGCGCCCCAATCGATTTGAGAGATGCCGTCGATGGCTGGAACAACGACGACGTCCCGGTCGCCGACCGCCTCCCCATCTCCTCTGACTAGAGCTCTAGTCACTCCCGCTCGGATTGGCTATCGCTCTTGGGTCTCCTCGGGACGGACGGCAGCTCACGAGACGCTCCGAAACGACGTCGACGCTGGCGACGCTGCGCAATTTGAGATATATCGGCGACGGCGACCGAATCGATTTCACTCCTCCTCGAGACTCTCCGACCTCCTAAGGGCGGATTTCGGCGATTTGTTCATTTCCTCGTTTCTCCTTAGGCTCTCTGGGTTTCATGAGGGTTTAGAGCCTGATTTTGAGGGTTCCAATTCCTCGGATTTCACTCCCTTTCACAGGATTAAGCCTTCTCGACCGATTAGTCATCAATAGCGGCCATCGAGAGACAAACACGGCTGCTGCAGCTGACTTCGGACTTAACGGCTCGCGCATCAAAACAACCCTGTGTGGCTTTGACCGCCGCTTTTAGGGGACTGATGGGGGGATGTGGATTTGGGGATTGGGGCTAGCGATCAGTGGTCAGGTTCATCTCTCTGGTCCTTGGAATCTGAAGCTCGGATCCCGATAATGACAAACATCGAGATTGGGCATATCATGCTCAGAGCTCAGATCTAAGGCCTGAATTGAAATGTGACTCTCGGGTGGATCAGACCCTAAATCAGCTCTTAATTTCTCAATTTTTGGGATTAATCTTAGGCTCTAAATGAATCCAAATGTGCATTCAACGACGCACCGATTTTGTAGCTGACCTTCCCCAAAGGTCGCGATTTTAATGAGTGCAGGCTTAATGACGCAAACGCACTTTGGTCAGCGACCTTCTGATTTCGAGATTTTGCAGAAAATGGGATTCAAAAGCATAAAAATCAATGGCTAAAATCCTAGAAAAAGTTTAGCCCGATGCGGGGCTCAAACCCGCGACAGCCAGATTAAGAGTCTGGTGCTCTACCGACTGAGCTAACCGGGCTTATCAGCGCTTTACCCTAAGATCCCATATGACCTCTTATCGGCGTTTCTGCATGTTTCAAGTCTTCCCGATCACAGATCACGAAGACTGGTTCCCCTCTCTCTAATATTCTAATTGCTGATAATTGTTTGCGTGTATTCGTGGTCGCCCTCATCCCAGTTTCCGCGTCTTCTTCGTCTTCCGACAAATCACTCCACTCCCTGTCGATCCTAAACTCTCCTCTCTGCTTCAGATAGACGACCTCAGAATTCGGCCCTCTTCGACTGGAATGCCGTAACGAGCCACGAAGGCCTCGAAGATGAACGTTCTTAACGGCGCCAACGTCCGCAAGGCGTTGGATATTGACTTTCAGTTAAGGGAGAAGAACGATCGGGTGAGTTTTGGATGTTGGATAATTTTGGGTTCTATGGGATTCTTGGGTTGACTTGAAGGTTTTTCGAGATTTTGGGGGCTTGAAGATTCTGATTATCCGCTTTGATGAGAGTGAAAAGTGTCGGTTAGCGGATTTTTAGGAAGTCGAAGACTTGGGAAATCCGGTTTTATGATTTGCCTGATTTTTATGTGCGTCTTGATTGGAAAAGTGCAAATTTCTGAAGACTTGATTTCAAAAAACGATCCAAAAAACTGAAAACTCGTTTTTGATCCAAGACGATACTTGCTAATTAGATTATTGGATATGATGGGGACTCTATACTAGAGTACGGTAGCTAATCACAGCCGGGAATACGGGGAAAGTTTAATATAAACGCATAAAAAGCTTAAGAGTTAGGATTTCATTAAGAAAAAACATTAGCCCGATGCGGGGCTCAAACCCGCGACAGCCAGATTAAGAGTCTGGTGCTCTACCGACTGAGCTAACCGGGCGGCGAAGGCTGTTTTTGCCAAATGTACCAAGTACTGCTTTACGATGAGCTGTCTAGACATTGAAATGTCTCGATCGGTAGAGTGGGATACTGTAGACATTGGTTTCACAGGTCAGAAAGGTCAAAGCAACCTGTCTAGACTTGCCCAGATGTTGAGACAGACGCCGCTGTTCGCCATCGACGCCCGGTTAGCTCAGTCGGCAGAGCACCAGACTCTTAATCTGGCTGTCGCGGGTTCGAGCCCCGCATCGGGCTAAACTTTTTTAAATTGCTTTTTTCCTTTTTTACGTTTTTCTAACTTTTTATGCCTTCAGATCCGCGAGCTCGAAGAAGAAAACCGTCGGCTAAACCGGAAACTGAACGAAAACACGCGAGAATTCGTCGAGCGCATCAATGAACTCGTCCAAGAATCGGAGCGGCACATCGTCACCGTGGAAAAGCTCCAAAATCAGCTCGTCGACTATGAAGAGATGAAGAATGAGCTCCGGGAGCTTCGATCGTCGTACCTCTCCGACCGCTACCAGTTCCAGAAGACCCAGCTAGGACAACTCTTCGCTCCTGGAACCGCCGATGATGTTTACGCGGCTCTTGGCTCATTCTTGGAGCAATCGAGAACGATGGCCGAGAAGAATAGCGACGAGGTAAACGCGGAAGTTGCCGCTTCGCTGGCTCGATTAGGCGATTTTGGTCCGGCTGCGGCGAATACCGAAGAACAGACGAACGGCCACGAGAAGGATACGGTAGGATTCGCTGTATTTTGCCTTCTTTACAGACCATTTTAGCCAAAACTCGACGAGAACAACCAGCAAGAGGAGGAAGACATGGGAGGCCTCAGCGGAAGCGATCTGTTGAGTCTGATTATGGTAGGATTACGACGGTTTTATGACGTGTAGCCTGACGTTTAATGAGTTTAGGGAACCGGCAGTAGCAGCAGCCAGAATTCGAGTCCGAGCGGCAGCGCGAAAGGGAAAACAACGCCTGTGGTCGAGAAGAAGGCTCCAGTGGTCGAACAGAGTGAGTTGGAAGAGGGGATAGCGGGTTTGAAACGTTTCATTCCAGAACCCGTCGTCTTCAACAACACCGAATCCGACCGCTCGCCCTCGGAAACTCGAATCATCAGCGCCCTCCAGCTCCGCGTGGCCGAGAACGTCCGAAATCTTGGCGGCCGCGCCCTGAACACCGCCGAGACCGCGAACCACTGTAAGCGCCTTATGGTCGGCTACAACATCGGCCAGCGCCTCTTCGCCAAATACGTCATGAACCAGTCCCAAGGCTCCCTTAGCGAGCTGCTCTCCAAGCCCAGACACTGGAACAAGCTCACCGAGAAGGGCCGCGAAGCGTTCCGGCGGATCTATGCGTGGATCTCGGACCCTCAAGCCATCGAGCTTCTCTGCTCCCTCTCGCCCAGGAAGGTGGTGACTCCTGGGGTCAAAATCGAGCATCCGGACCCAGAGTCTCTCTGGGATACGGGGATCCCAGTTGAGCCGTCGCTATCGATGGAAGCCATGAAGACGACGGACGAGAACACTTTCAAACCCATCACGGTGAAGACCGAACCCTCGGCGCCGTCCTCGCCGGCTTCGTCAACCACGACAACTCCGGCGGCGAGATCTACTTTTACCACGTCGGCAAAGTCCAACCGCTGGCGTCACGACGACATCCCCAAGGAGAAGATCATGCACATTTTCCAGAACGAGCTGGCGAAACTCAAGGAGCAGGAATCCAACTTGGAAAAGGCGCTTTCGAGTCCTGTGGGAGGAGAGACGGTCATCGAGAAGCCGTCCAAGAACGTGGTCTGTCCGCTGGGTACGGTAGTCTCGGACTCGATCCGAAGACTCGAACAAATGGCCGAGTTCTCCGGATCTCCGTCAACGTCAGCTCTGTCGATTCTGGGTTTCGGGAACTCGAAGCCGAGGACAGATTTGCCCGCGGTGACCGATGAGCAGTTCGAGAAGTATCCGTATCTGAACACGGACCAAGTCGTCAAGGACATCAAAGACTACCTCCAATCGAACTGCGTCAGCCAGCGCCGTTTCGGGGAGCAAATCCTGGGCTTATCCCAAGGTTCTGTTTCCGACCTTCTTGCTCGTCCGAAATCCTGGGCTTCGCTGACCCAAAAAGGCCGTGAACCGTTCATCCGGATGAAGCTCTTCCTCGATGACAGCGTCCAGATGCAGCAGTTCGCGAACGGCTGCAACGACGGCGATGACTCGGAGCTCCCCCCAGGCGGAATCACCGAGATCAACGCGGACACGCCGACGAAGTCCACGACGGAGCAGCTCCTGGCACAGATCACCGACATCAAGCCCGACTCTGAAGACGTGGAGGCGGACGAACCCGACGAGATCGACATCTACGAGGTCGTGAAACGCGTCAAGAACGTTCTCCAAAATCGGCAGATCTCCCAGCGCGCTCTTGGGGAATACGTCCTTCAAACGACCCGGCAATCCACGGTTTCCGGGCTCCTCTCGCGACCAGTTCCCTGGAAAATGCTCTCCGTGAGGAACCGAAAGCCTTATATTATCCTGAGCGAATGGCTGAAGGACCCCTCGGGCATCGACGACCTGAAGAAGAAGAGCGACGAGCTCGTGCAGCAGGACGTGGAGATGCTGAAGAACCAGGAAGTCCACCAACCGGATCAGAACGAGAACGGCGGCGGCAGCAGTGGGAGCAGTAGCCAGAAGACGCCGAGCGGAAGCGCGAAAAGGAAAGCTGGGAATCAGTCCAGCGAGGACGGCGACAGCGACGAGGTCCCCAAGAAGGTCGTGGTGAGTCCATTTCTAGAATTTCTGAGATCTTATGACCAAATTCCAGAGAACCGTGATCAACCAGAAGCAGAAGGAGGCGCTTCTGATGGTCTACCAGCACGACCAGCATCCGTCGGCGAAGATGATCGAGCAGTTGGCCGAGAAGCTCAGTTTGAGCACCCGGACAGTGACGAACTGGTTCCACAACCATAGGACGAGACAGAAGGTAAGCCGTTCTCCCGCTTCCAGTGGACTGATTTTCCTGTTTCAGGCCCGAGAACGCCAAGGCAAAGTAGCGGAAAAGATCCAGCAAAAACTCTCCTCCACCGACGGCAACGACGCCGAAGGATTCTTCCGGGAGCTCTCCGAGATGCTCCAATTCGCGATCTCCCAAGCCAACCTCGGAAACAACTCTTCCTCGTCCTCTTCCTCAAATTCCGCGCCCACGATGGTCAACATCGACGCGTCAAAAAGCGGCTCCGACAGCGGCGTGCAGGCGAAATCAATCCTCGATGGCTTGGAAGCCGAAGCGGCCGAGGAGTCCGCAGCCGAAGACTCCGAGAGTCAGTTAGACAAAGCCATTGCGCGATTGGCGAAAATGGCAAAAACTGTGAATAAGGTGAATTGAGAAGCAAAACCTGGTTGTACATATAATCTCCCGTTCTACTCACGAATATGGCTTTATGGTCTCTTGTCCTCAAGGTATACTGTCTCTTAAATATTCCTCCCTCAGTCCTTAAAACGTGATTTCCATGATCTCATCTCGTTTTCCCCGATTTCCCAATGTTTGTATATTTGACCTTTGTGTGTGTGCGTGCATTCCTACAACCGATGTGACCCTCATCTCCGAATTCCGAAAACCCCAAAAAACTCTGATGATCTGATTTGAAGCTTTGAAAAATCGTTGAAAGCATTAATGTTTCCGTTGATACTCCAGAATCGCAATGGTGAGAATAAATTTGTTAGTTTGTGAGTGAATTCTTGGCCTGCACCTGGCCCGAAAACTTGGAAAGAGGTGTCGGACCTAAGCCTGAGATCTCAGCATCTCGAACATCTGCTTTGGTGGTATTGCCAAACAAGCGTACGAACCTCTTATAATTCCATCTACCAGCTTGCCTGCACCACTCTAGCCTGCACCAAGGCCGAAAATAGACGAAAACTTTGCCGCCAGCGGGACTTGAACCCGCGACCTTTGGACTGGGTGTTCCAACGCTCTTGCCAATTGAGCTATGACGGCTTCAAGTAGACTTCTACAAAAGTTGGTATTTGGACTTCGCTTGCCTGCACCGTTTTGGTTTCTGGTTTGCAGCAGTCCTAGCATGGATCACAGACCTCATCCATTAGCGGTATTGGCCAGATCCTTGCTGGTAGTCTTGGCCTCCAAGCGGATCCGAGATCATTTATGCGCCCAGTCTTTCGACCGGACTTTTCCAAAATTTGGGTCTTTAGCAGGTGCTTCAAGACCAATCCGTAATTACCCTTGCGGGTTCCAAAAATTCATCAAGATGCGGAGGAATGCGTGGATTTGGCTTATATGTCTGGCGCGACAGTGTCTCGACATCGGTGTCACACGCTGGAGTCAGAGACCCCAGAGTACTGGATGACGGAGCACCGGTTCTCTAGACAAGCGGTTGTAGACTAGACACAGACTCTGTCTGAAGCTGTCTGCTGCCGGCGCTTTATCACGTTTCATCGTTTTACTGGCCGAACGTTTGACATTTCCTATTTTTTTCGCGCAATTCGAATTTGCACGATAGCCGCAAGTTGTGTTTTGAGCATTTTATGACTGACGCGCCTTTTGTCACCAATTCACTGTCAATTTCTCAATTTTGCCCCTTTATTTCAGGTCGAAAATGCATCAACCAACGCCGTTCCGGAGGACAACCCCAAGGCTTCTCCCAAGGCTCCGTCTCCGACCTCCTCTGTCGCCCGAAGTGCAGCGCCTCGCCGAACCTGAACTTCAGCCAGGTGGAATCATGGAGATCAACGCCGAAGAAGTCCAGCTGTAAGACCGAAGTCGAATAGAAGCGGAAACAGGAAATTCGACGTTCGTTCAGCGAGGAGGAAGACCTACGAGAGAGACTACGAGAAGCTCGAAGCTTGAGAAGGTGAGTCCATCTCGGGTATAACGCGGGATTCAATTCGCTTGATTTCAGAGAAGATGCAGAGCCCATGGAACAAGAAACCAGCGCCGCCGGGACATTTATTCGGACATTCCTCCTTGTCACCTCAAAACCGGACGGTGAAAGCGCAGAGAATCAAGGAGAGAAGAATGAAGATTTGATAAGGGTATCCAATCCCGAGGCCCGTGCATCGCTCACGGCAGAAGTAGTTCTCCTCGATCTGGAATTCGAATCATGATTAAAGGTAAGAACGAG
>KN166857.1:4508-22535 GCA_000757745.1 Steinernema scapterisci | reverse complement strand
TTTTTTTTGGGCCACACTGTAAGCTGTTTTCATGTGCGGAAGAGACACTGTAGTTGTCTCAAAGTCTTCCCACTTAGCGCTCTCAGACTGTTCCGCAGACTTCGAAATGCATTTTCGAGACATTTACTCTCCGACTTTCAACCTTTTCAGACGCTTTTTCATTTACGGCTCACCGCGTTTTTACGAGCAGTCGGGCGCCTATCAAACTCCTCAGCTAAAAGGACATTCAAAGGTCATCAACCGAGGATGGCGGCGTGGAAAGAGGTTCCCGTACAAATTAATTCAAAATTTGAGGTTTCAACTTTAAAAATAAAAATGCGATTTTACCAGCGAAGATGCATCCAGCTGACCACATATCGATGGAAGTGTTGTAGAGCTTCGCACCGAAAAGGACGTCAGGAGGACGGTACCAAAGAGTGACGACTTCGGCGCTGTAACATCTGACCGGGATTCCAAACGCACGTGCCAACCCGAAATCGGCCAGTTTGAGCTGCATGTTGTTGTTGATCAAAAGGTTTTGAGGCTGAAAACTCGATTTAAAACGTTGGAATGGGGAGATCGGAGCACCTTCAGGTCGCGATGAAGCACGTTGTGTGCGTGGCAGAAGGCGAGTCCTTGGAGAAGTTGGTACATGAGGCTTTTGATGGTCTGAAAAACGAAACTAGGAACCCGTGAATGCGAGCAACGTGATTACGCTTTTCGAAATCTCCGATTCGCAAGAGTCGAAATACTTGCGTAGATCTTGGTCGCAGTACTCGAAGATCAGGGTTAGTTTGTGATCCCCGTGGACGACGTTGTGAAGACGCACGATGTTCTGGTGTCGCAGTTCCTTCAGCAGACAGATTTCGCGTAGAGCAGAGCTCGGAACTCCCTGGAAAGTGGGGTTCAAGCGCTTTCTCAAACAAATCCACGGCTACCTCATCGTCATCGTCAAGGCGAATCATCTTCAGTGCGACGATTTCGTCCGTTTCTGTGTTCTTCGCTTTGTAAACAGTTCCATACGTTCCTGGAATTATCATAATGAAGATAGTTTACAAGCGGCGCCAGGTGCCGACACCAGCAGGTACGGTAACCTCCCTGGCATGATTTCAACAGAAATGGATTTTTGTAAAACACATGAAAATAAGATTTCTATAGAACGAGTACTCGAAGGAATCTTTCGGTTTACGAAATCAATACCACAAGAAACTAAAAACAGAGCACTACCAAGCAGATATCTTCTCACAGCTCTAACATATTAACTAACACATCAAAATCAACTTCAGATAAAAGCGGCCACGTTTAGAATCATAAACAAAATCCTCCGATTTAACAAATCCACCGAAACAAACTCCAAATCACTCGCCCTCTCCAATCTTTTCCAGGAGCTCGTAATTCTTCATCTGCGCGTTTCCGTTCATGCTGCCGTTCTTCTTCAAGTTTCCTAATCGATTTCACGGTTTTCGGCGTTCAGAGCACTTCCTGTAAACAAAAACGCAAATCAGATCAGCGGCGACCTTCGCGGAGCCCCGGAACGCCTCGTCCTCTGATCGCGGCGGCAGCGTTCGGAATCGGAGTGCGCGAATCGGCGGCCGAAGCGCAATTCGAAGTTTTCGTCTCTTGGCGCGAGAGACCTTCGGGTTCTTCTTCAGCGAAGGGGTCATCTAGCGCTACTGACCCACGGACCCGACCACCAACGACGTTCCTTGCCCCACACGACCGAACGAACAGCTGTGAGTCATTCACCCCACCGTCCGTCACTCAGCTCTGATTCAGGTTCGTGAGTCTCCCGTTTCCGCCTCGAATCCGCGTTTCTTTCAGATTCCGAGATGACTTCGGTACCGAAGGACGTTTATAAATCGATCAAGCGCTCGATTTCGGCCACCACGAATGGCCTCGTTTCGAATGGATCTTCGATTCTCCTGGGATCGTCGAGTTCGGGCGGCGAGGCGAAGTACGCAAATGCCGCGGGGAACAAACAGTGGATCCATCCTCCAGGTGAGAATGAGAAACAAAGAACTGAAATGGGGCCTTGGGAAAGAACAATATGAGTTTGTGGTATCTGTTGATATTGACGAGCTATCTGCTTAGCCACTAAATGCAAATTCATAAAAGATCTTATCTGTCTTTGGAAATCTTCCTGTTATTCGTCAATCTTCCCCGAATTCCAGATGTTCTCACGAATGGGCGCGTCGAATACACGGTCAAGATGCTCGGGAAAACGGAAGTAAACGAAGCCAAGGGAACCCAAACGATCCGAGATGCCATTCACCAGATTAAATTCAAGCTTCATGTAATTCTCGCCCTAAAATATCCCTAAAATCTAATAATTTGGTTTCAGATCGATCGAGGAATCACAGGAAACTCCGGAGCCAAACTTCAGAAGGTCGATCTCCAAATCAACACGGAAGGTGTAACGATCTTGGATACCAAGTCGAAGATGATTATCAGCAAGTATCCGCTCCACAGGATCTCTTTCTGTGCCGATGACAAACAGGTTTAGATCGTTTTTGGTCGACCTTTGATAACTTCTATTTTAGGACAAGCGAGTTTTCTCGTTCATTGCAAAAGAAGATTCTTCGGAGCTGAAGCACGTGTGCTACGTGTTTCTTAGCGACAAAATGGCCGAAAAGATCACGCTGACCATTGGAGAAGCGTTCGATTTAGCCTATCAGGTGAGGTTGACCGTTGAAAATTGTTGATCAACTCAGAGTTCAGAAATTCATCGATAACAACGGCCGTGATTTGGAAAACAAAAAGCAGTTCATCGTTCTTCGGAAGCGAATCGCCGAACTGGAAACCGAGAACTCGGCTTTGAAGGAAGAACTGGCAGCGCTCTACCGTATGCAGCCCAACTCCGCCGTCGTTGCCGCGCCACCGGCTCCAACTCCTCCCACGCTTCCTTCAAGTCCGATGCCCAAATATCCTCCAGCCGCTATCCCGATTGACCGATTTGGAACCCCTACGCCCTTAGCTCCTCCGCCTCCGATAGCCAAGCGCCAGTTGCCACAACCCACGAATGGATCCCAGAACTCGAATTCCTGTTCGCTGAACGAATTTATGCGAACAGCACCAGAAGTTGGACGTCGATTGGAAAATCTGCACATGGACAAGATGGAAGATATCTTCGATGAAGATTTCGACCCGAGAGCAGATGAACGGAAGCGTAAAGAGGAGGAAACAGCTCCCAAGGATCCTTTCGGTAATTTAATCGACTAGGCTCTAGTGACATGTTTTTGCCTAACATTTGGAAGAAGGTGTTTAATTATCCGCTTTCAGGCCTGACTCCATTCGTGAAAGCAGAAACAGCGACTTCAGTCAAAAACGGCGCGGAACCATCGATTGAGGACTTTGAGGTGATGCTATCGAAGGTGGACGAGAGATTAGCCGAGATGCGCGACGGATTCAAGAACGGCTGCCTGGAAACCGGCGACGTCGGAGGCGCGGGCCGCGACTTGGAATCCGACTACAGTACCCCAGTCCCCTCCACCAGCCACGCCTTCTAATCGTGCGCCTACCCGAACCCCAACTGCGCATAATCCTCCTTTGATCCCAATCCCTTCCGGTGTCATCCACGCACATAATCGGATCAGCTCTTCCTCCGTTGTGATATTTAAAGTTACAAATCCTCACTCCCTATTTATTGATTGCCTTATCCACCCAACGCGCCTTCCTGACTCCTCTATGCCACGAATTCAGTACATATGGCCTTGTTCCTCCATTACGGTAAGATTACTTTTATTTGTCCTCGCGATGTTAATATTTCCCTCGCGCACAATAAATTCACGTCGTTTTCGTGCGGAATCCCCGCGCTCTGTTTGCTTTCCCATTGAGGCGAGGGTCGAGGTTACCTCAAATACGAGAAAGCGATGAGTCAGTTTTTAAGTGAAGTCGTTCGCGATGTCGGCGGCCGTCGACCTGCCGGAGGAGGTTCTGCGGAAGGTGCGCAACGCTGAGGAGCGAGAAACGACGCTTCTGAAGCTGCAGGAAACCGAGCGGAAGGTGCTGAAGCACAACGAGTTTGCGTTGTTCGAGTTTGAGGTGGCCGAGGAATTCCAGAAGATCGGCGTTTTGGTGGAGTGTGTGGCCCAGAGCGACAAGTTCAAGGTTGTTTTGTTCGACGAGAATGGTGAGTTCGTGGTGCTAAGTGGTGCTAAGGACACCATCTCAGATTCCCCCGAATTCATCGACTATTCGATGCCTGCTGCCGGATCTTCGCAATCCATCGTCGCTCTTGGCCCGTTCGACCAAATCGAAATTTCGAAGCCTATCTACAACAAGACGTCAATTAGGCACCGAATTCCCGATTCGTGCCTCAAGATGTTCACGATGCGTGAGAAAGGTAACACTTTGCTCTATTGCTCGCCTCATCCGTTCCTTCCAGTAGAATTATCTCTTCGAAACCGTCGTTTTTTGGCAGTAATCGCTGGAAACAGAATGCGCAACCTCGACTTTCGAATCCGCGTTCTTCCTCTACGTTTTGTTTCCCTGGACGCGGTCACGGAAATTCTTGCTGTTGACAAGAAACTGATCACAAAGAAGAAGGAACTGGACGTTTACGTGGACTTTAACAGCTGGGAATCCATCCGAGCTTCCGGTGACGAGATCAGAGAGCTGTTAGCCGAGAGGTGGCGGAGATACCAAGATCTGAGAGATTCGTGCTTTTGTGAAATTGTTTGTGACTGAAAAAGGAAGATCTCAGGAATTGTTATAAGCGATGAATTGGAATCTAGATGAGTTTTATAAATATAGCAATAATGAATCACATATGAACATAGAAATTAAAAGTCGCTGGGCGACCAATAAATACAATCATCGGTGCCATCCAAAATTAGAAATTTTGATAAACCAGAAACGGAAATTTGAAGGCAGTTCGAAATGATACAGAAGGGTGGAAAGTGGCGTCGAAATGCCGGAAGGTCACAGAGAATCTAAGTTTCATGTGGTGGGTCAATCCGCCGCTGAAGCCTAATTGTCGAGAATGGCTTGGATGAACGCTCCGCAGTCGAAGATTTCGCTCTGTACTGCCAGAATGAAGGGGTGTGCGAGGAGTTGTTGGTACTTGGGCCGCTCGTTAACCGTTTTTGTAAGGCTGAAAAGAACAAAGATTAGAGAAAATCGCTAAGAAGTATTATTGGCTGACCATCCAGCGATGAAGTCGTGGAACTCCGCGCTGAATCCAAGCTCTTGAGGAACCGTTGGTGAAGCCTCGTTAACAACCTGCCGGAGTTGGTCGAACGGAGTCTTCCATTTCGCATATGGATGCGAACCCGTAGCAATTTCGATCTGAAGGGAAGCTATGAGAACTTTCAAAGAATCTTTGGGTCTTACCAAGGTGATTCCGAGACTCCAAACGTCGGCGCGCACGTCGTAAGCGTCCTTGGACTCGCCCTCGATTCTCTCGGGAGGCATATAGGGTTTGCATCCCGCGTTCACCGTCTTGGCCAAGGAGTTGGTCAGGACTCCCGAAATACCGTAATCACATATCTTGATGCATCCGTGTTTGTTGAGCAAAATGTTCGACGGCTTCACATCACGATGGATGAGGTTTATCGCCTCCTTCATGAAGTTCAATCCTTCTATCACCTTTAAAAACTAGCCATAAAAGGTGCGAGAAAATTCTTAACGTACAGAATAGGCACACCTTCTGATGAAGGCCTCGGGCATGCTGCTGCCAAGTTCGAAGCACCGCTTGTAGAACTTGTCCAGCGAGGTGTCCATCGCCTCCATGCAGATCCACACGTCACCGTCGCGGAACATGGCGCCATAGAAGCGAACCATCTGGACAAAAATGATAATTACTCGATAATATAATATTTGCTTACGTAATCGCAGAACTGGCTCTTCTTGCACGCTTGGAGCTCCACCAGCATCCGCTTTTGGCTCTCGTCGTTCGAAGAAAACTGGATTCTCTGAAATACAGCAAAAGTTAGCCCAGCTCAATGCACCTGGCGTACCTTGACGGCCATGAGCATGCCCGTTCCCACGTGCTGCATTTTCTCCACCACGCCGTAACCTCCCCTGCCTAGAACTTCGACGAATTGGAGGTCGGTGGCCCTGACGAAGACTTCCGGTTCGTTGGTGTGAAACCTAGAATTCACATATTGAGCCACAAAATATAGTTTAAATCTTCTTTCAGATCTTTGGGTTCGAGCAATGATTTCCAATGGCTCAATAAAGACTTCCAAATCCAAACCATCACAGAGAACCCTCCCTTAACAAAGCTATTCAAATTCACTTCCCACTCACCTCATGTTACAAGTGTCGTCAATTCCAAGGATTGAATCCGGGCTTGGAGAGTTGTTGCCGATCCCCGGCATCGGAACCTTCAATCCCAGTCCTGGTTTCGCTGCAAATCACTGACTCTCTCAAAACACAAAAAGAACTCACGTCGACGGCTCATCTTCGCTTCGGATGTTCTTCGGTTTCAGTTCGCAGCAGAAGTTGGGATGACTTGAATTAATGGCTTAGGCCCATCGAAGCCTCCGGAAGTTGGCTGAAAAGAAAAAAGAGTTTGAATATTTGAGGAGAGGTGCATTTGTGCGGATCGAGCGCGCGCCAAAGGGCACCGAAGAAGAAAACAACGCGTTTATCGCGGCGAAGAATCTGGTTTGCGGAAGTTTCTAGTGAAGAGGAAACACGCCGATGTGGTGGAGATCGTTGCGAAGATCGCTAAATAGAACAAGGAAACCTGAAGCTGCAGAATCGGGTTCAGATTACATCCACTGTCTTTGGAAGTTGCTTCTTGCCGGAATCGGTTGGAATAAGGAGAGCCAAGTTATACTATGGGTTCAAAATGTTGCCTCGGCAATTATAAAAGAAAACAAGATTATAGAAGACAGATTTAAGCCTCGAATGGCCCACATAGTTCCAGATGGCAAATACAGTTCAGAAGGTGCGCATAAGTTTCTTCAGATACCACATCTCTGAGCAGTCAGTAAGTCGACCAAATCCTCCTGAAACCGCATAAAACAGAATTGTGAAGAATACCTCGGAGCCAAACCGGCATGGGCACCAGCATCGTGACCCAAGCGCGGGGGCTTCTCCTTCACCCGAAAACGTCGCCTTCGGACGGACGGCCGGACACGCACGTTCGAAGGCTCTGAAGATTCCGAGTTGGTTTTGTTCTGCCCATCCCTGACAAGACACGCACGAAATACGGTACAATTAAGCGCTGAAGGTTTTCGTATTTATTCCGACGCCGTTTTAGCCGCAAATCGACGCTTTTCCTACGCGCGCGCTCTCTCGTTTCAGGTGTTTTTGTGGCCAGTGAAGGCTGTTTTCGGTCTGAGGAACTAATGCGCGTTTTGGGCGGAATCCCGCTGGTGGCTGGGCTTCTAACGGCCGCGCACGCTAATTCGCGTATTTCCGGTATTAGCTGTTTACCAACTAAATTCTGGGCCAGAGGAAAAAATCGAAACCAATTGAGCGGAATATCCAGTTTTGGGAAATCTCCATATAATAAGATACAGCTCTAAGAAACGCGACCTTTTCTAACAATTGAAAGAAGAATGGGTGTACTGGATTCGATGACCCATAATCTTGCTCGCAGCCCCGTAATTTTGCTTCGCTTTGTCCTGCACAAGATTCGAATTAATTTTGGGTTCACGCCAATTAAAAATTCTTACCTGCTCCACCGTTACGATTCTTCAACTTGCTCTAAATTTCAGTATGTGTGTAAATGCCAATTCGCGATTCTCGATGCCTATTCTTTGATCTGCAAATTCTGATTTCGAGCATTGCAGGGTAACTTTTGAGATGTCGTCCCGGCACCGGCTCGACTTGGACAACGGTCGGAGGAGGCGGTCGAGGTCCCGTTCGCCTTTGGAGCGGCGCCGATCGCGTTCCCGATCTCCCGCGAGATCGAACGAAGCCTTCGCGAAGATGCTGACGGAGCAACAAGGACCTGCGAAAAACCCATTCAACGGAAAGCCGTTCTCGCAGAAGTACCAAACGATCCTGACGAAGCGCAAGGGCCTTCCAGTGTGGGAGTACAAGGAGAAATTCATGGAAATGCTCGAAGAAAACCAGGTATGTCTTAAGGATATCAGGCGCGTTCACGACTTTCCTTCAATCTAGTGTATCACACTTGTCGGCGAAACCGGATCCGGAAAGACAACTCAAATCCCTCAGTGGTGCGCTGAGTGGGTTAAGGCGAAGTTCGGCCAGGCCGGCGGGCGTAAGCTGATGGTCGCTTGCACCCAGCCTCGTCGAGTGGCGGCGATGAGCGTCGCCACGCGCGTTGCCGAAGAAATGGACGTCGAACTGGGAGTCGAAGTCGGATACTCAATCCGTTTCGAGGACTGCGTCAGCGAGCGGACAGTTCTGAAGTACTGTACCGACGGTATGCTTCTCCGTGAGGCCATGAACTGTCCTCTGCTGGACGGATACAAGATCCTCCTGCTTGACGAAGCCCACGAACGTACGCTGGCCACGGACATCCTTATGGGCCTGATCAAGGAAATCGTCAAGCAGCGCGACGACATCAAAATCGTCATTATGAGCGCCACTCTTGACGCCGGAAAGTTCCAGAACTACTTCGAGAACTGTCCCTTGATGACGGTTCCAGGTCGGACCTTCCCTGTGGAAATCTTCGTACGTTCTTAACTTCGTTTCTTTGCTCATATTCATGTAATTTCAGTACACCCCGGAAGCCGAACGCGATTACCTGGAAGCTGCCATCCGCACTGTGACTCAAATCCACATGTGCGAGGAAGTGGAAGGAGATCTTCTGCTTTTCCTCACCGGCCAGGAAGAAATCGAAGAAGCCTGCAAGCGAATTAAACGCGAAATCGACAACATGGGCGACCAAGTAGGAGAGCTGAAGTGCGTTCCGCTCTACTCGTCGCTGCCTCCGAACATGCAGCAAAGAATCTTCGACGCCGCGCCTCCCAACAAGGCCAACGGGCAGATCAGCCGGAAGTGCGTCGTTTCGACCAACATCGCCGAAACATCGCTTACCATCGACGGCGTCGTCTTTGTCATCGATCCCGGATTTTCCAAGCAGAAGGTCTACAATCCCCGTATCCGCGTCGAATCGCTCCTCGTTTGTCCCATCTCGAAGGCTTCGGCTATGCAGCGATCGGGTCGTGCCGGACGTACCAAGCCTGGAAAATGCTTCCGCCTTTATACCGAGAAGGCTTACACGGATGAGATGCAGGACCAGACGTACCCTGAAATCCTAAGGTAAACTGGAATTTAGCGCTCTTTTATAACATCGCAACTTCAGATCCAATCTGGGAACTGTCGTCCTCCAGCTGAAGAAGCTTGGCATTGATGATCTCGTCCACTTCGATTTCATGGACCCACCGGCTCCCGAAACGCTTATGAGGGCTCTCGAGCTCCTGAACTACTTGGGCGCCATCGACGACGATGGAGAACTCACCGACTTGGGCTCCCTCATGGCCGAGCTGCCACTCGACCCGCAGCTGGCGAAGATGCTCATCGCGTCCACGGAGCTGAACTGCTCCAACGAGATCCTGAGCATTGTCGCCATGCTCTCAGGTAAGAACTTAGTCCCAATATCACAGTTTCAAGTTTTTTTTTCAGTTCCGCAGTGCTTTGTACGACCCAACGAAATGCGGCGGCAGGCTGACGAGGCCAAAAACCGCTTTGCGCACATCGATGGCGACCACCTGACCCTCTTAAACGTTTACCACGCGTTCAAGCAGAACCACGACAGCCCCCAATGGTGCTTCGACAACTTCATCAACTTCCGCTCGATGAAGAACGCCGACGACGTCCGAAACCAGCTGGCGCGCGTCATGGACAAATTCAATCTGAAACGGGTGTCCACTGACTTCAAATCCAAGGATTACTACCTGAATATCCGCAAGGCTTTGGTCGCTGGATTTTTCATGCAGGTTCGTGGTTTGATCGGTTCGGCACTCACTGAAAACCAATCTTTCCAGGTTGCGCATATGGAAAGAAACGGCCATTACGTCACTGTAAAAGATAATCAGCTTGTCAGCCTGCATCCTTCAACAGTTCTTGACCACAAGCCCGAATGGGCGCTCTACAATGAGTTCGTGCTTACCACCAAGAACTTCATAAGAACTGTCACCGATGTGAGGCCTGAATGGTGAGTCGTCGATTCATTCAGAACTTTCTAATCCTCTCTTCATAGGCTCATACACATGGCTCCCCAGTATTACGACTTCTCTTCTTTCCCGGACGGCGAAGCCAAGCGAAAACTGATGCAGGTGGCCCATTCGCTTCGCGGTGGAAAGAAATGATTTCTTCGTTGCTATTGTTGTTGATTTTGTTGTGAAATGAAGATTGTGGAATGAACGAGTGAGCGGAATTTACGGATATTGCGATTGAAATCGATTTGAATGATGGGGGAGTGGTTGGTTCTCCGTGTACAGGGAGATGCAGGAACAAAGTTTCGTGTCATAAAAGGAGGGAGATGGCTAAGAAATCTGTGCATCGTGTTATGCCGAGGTGAGTATATACTTGACAGAGAACAGTGAGTGAGGGTGCGAACCTCAGGAGAACCTGTGCGGATGGCAAACTTACCAAATCAGCGGAATTGGCTAGAAGTGGAACTCCTATGGTCGTTTGTCGGTCGGAGTAGGTTTCGTTTCGGTGATGCCATTGAGATACGGATTCCTCATTGGCGCTGCAAGCTCCGCTCCGTGCGTCGGAGTTGTGCTGTATACCATTTGTGTTTCTGTGCGTTCGTATGAACTTCAACATTTTAGGTCGTCAACGGCGTCAGCAAGGACCTGCGGGGCGCCGCTATAACCTATGTCTTCATGGTCATTTCGGTCATCACCTGGTTCCAGGCATCGTTCGGCGACCGATGGCACCGATGGTTCCACCAGGGCCTTGTGTTCAGGTAAGCCAGAGGTTTTGCTTGCTGAAATTCATTACATTGTTTAGGTTCGGCTCGGACTGTTGGGACCGGTTCCAGGATGGGGACGAGTTCGACCATCTGCAGCGTCTCTTTCATCACGACCCGGATCAGCGACTTGTCCCCGCGGGTTACAGCTGCAGGCCGGAAGACTTTCGCAGGAGTCCCGTAGAAGCGGACGCCCCTTTCGTTGTTATACATTGTATCTCTTGAACAAATTCTTGACTTTCGCAGAACTCCCGTAGAACTTTCTTTTAATGTCGTTGTACAGGGTGGCGCGTAAAAAAAAGGTTTGACCAGACAGCCCCACCAGCTTCCATACTGATCTGTCTAAAATTGTTTGGAAGCCGCTGAGGTTGTCTAGTCAGACCTTTTTTTTACGCGCCACCCTGTATACATTGTATATGTTGAATAAATTCTTGTCGTGATGTCATGGTGTTTGAGCGAGCATCGCTGTTAGGATATCTGCTTTGGTCGAGCGGATAATCTTGTGGACGCGGAAGACGATGGTGAGCGACTGGACCGTCGAGACGCCAGGTCGAAGAATTACCTGACCAGATTTGAGGAATCGTGCGGGAGGAGGTGTCTGAGAGACAGCCGTATTCGAGGCGGAAGGTGCGTCTGTCGAGTCCGATTCGACCACATTCAAGTTCATGTGAGGGGCAGAGGCGGTCGGTTCGGAGACGACGGTTATTCACGAGATTTCCTTCGTTTTCAGTCCACAGCGAGCGAATGTCGGCGAGGAAGCATGTCTCGAAAACTGCGAGTTCTTCGCCGCTCGTCACCGCGACGTCAACAACTGGGACGGCCGCTGAACTTGGTAAGTTGGAACATTCCCAACGTCGTTCGACGGTTTTGCATTTCGGATGTTTCTTTCACCGCCGATCCGCTCTCCTCTTCGCGTCGGTCGAGCAAGAAAGCCAAGAAACAGCAGAACAAGGAAAGCGAGACTATTAAACCGACCAGTCCCGGCAAGGACCCAAACGATGAAGTGCCCGACTCTTCAAGCAAGCGCTCATCGAAGAAGGTAGTGGCGCTGTGTGCGTACATCTAACCGTCCTTTTTCAGAGCATGCGATCACGGATCCTCGCCTTTGCTGATGAACACAGCTCGAAGAAGACCGCTAACAAGCTGAAGAACATGTTTGGGAAGAAACCCGAAGATGGTGAGCCTCAAAAACGGTTACGTTCGAAGCGAAGCAAAACAAGGACGCGCAGAACGGCGACGCTGAAGGACCAAAAGGAGCAGGTTGGAACAATTCTTATCTGCCGTTTTAAGAAAAGAATTTCAGAACGAAACTACGATTCCTCTGCGCCAGCCAGAAGTACAGGATGTTGCCACGAGCAAGCCTGTTCGTCTCGATCCTCATGTTTCTAGCAATGTGGTTTCGAGTGTTCCAAGCACCTTGAGCACCAGTCCTGCTACAACGACTTCCACGGCAAGTTCTTGCACAAGTCCCTTGTCGGCTGCGACGATGAAGGCGACGTCCCCAAAGGCAACAGCTACTCTGAACTTTCCGCAGACGTGCAAACGCAACGACAACCAGAAATCCACAAAAGTGCGCAATAGGTAAGATTTACTTAAAGCTTATAGATCTCTTTCACTCTTGGATTTTCAGCTTACAAGTCGAGAGCGAAAATGCCCCGACAGTTTTTGAAGAAATAGCAACACCTAGAAGGCCCGCTGATCCGTCGGTGAAGATCAAAATTCCTAAAGCTGGGGTGAGTCTATTTGTAACTTCACAGTCAGTAAACAGCGGTTTACTTAGGAAGTGGACGCCGAGGAGGATAGCTTCGGCGACGAACCTGTAGTCCGTGTCGACCGAACTCCAACAGCTGTTCAACTGAAATCAACTCCGATGGTCGAAAAAAGCGGAGAGAAGCTCAGAAAGGAAACCATTTAAATATATCGTTTAATGAAAAATCGCTTGAAATTTGTGGAGGAACTGCTATTGCAGTATCATGATGATATCTGAACACTTTCAGAGAGACGGTGCTTGTGGTCGCGAGGCAACACGCTACGCTCTCAAACCGTTCGGCGTCGGTTCGATTCCGTGCGGTGAAATGTGAATGAAGAAAACAGATAGGGACATCTGTACTGTTAGTGATGACTTCTGATAGTAGAACTAGACACATTTTTGATGTCCTAACATTCATAGAACTCTTTTTATTCCGAACCAGTATAAACTTTTACGTGAGATCAAGTACGCGCCCTTTTAGATACAGGAGCACCATCGTCGTCCAGATCGACAATTTCGTCAAGCGGTGGGAAATAATTGGTGATATCCCCGGCCGAAGGAACGTGGACGTTCCTGCTTGCAGTGCCGTGGAAATTGTCGCTGGACAAGCTGACGGAGCCAAGGACGGCGAGCTTCCGCTGGACGAGCGGCCAGATGAGGTCGTCGGCCGTGCCACGAGCCAGGAGATACTGCACAAACACGGAATCCTTCTGTCCGACGCGGTGCGCGCGATCTTCAGCCTGCATAAGGGTCTAAAAACATGGGTTAACGCAAAGGAAATGCCGAGCCACATATTACTCCAGGGTTCCAGTGAAGTTCCGCGAAGACAACGACGGTGCCCGCCGTAAGCGTGATTCCCGTGCCGGCGGCGGTGATTCCGAGAACAGCAACGACGTATTCTGGATTCTCCTGGAAGAGGCGGCACTGTTCTTCGCGATTCTTCGTTCCTCCGTCGATCCGAATGTATTTCAGCCCCTAAAATATACTTTCTGAGTGAGTTCTTCGAACGATCGAAAAACCTTTTTCTCCACGTTGTAGCACAAAGTATCCAGAACCATTTGATGGTGAGCGAAGATGATGACTTTGCGTTTCTCGGAGTTCTCGTCGAAGAACTTCTCAAGGATGTGATTTGACACCGCCTTCGCCTTGGCGCAACCCGTTTGCGCGTAGAATTCCATCATCGATCGTTGGCCCTCGGCTTTCTGAAATGACCAAGTTTCAGCGAGTGAGGATCAAAACAAAACATACGCTTTTGTTGGCCGCGTTTTCAAAGGCGTCTTTCGCTTTCTGGAGCTTCTTAAGTTCATTTGTCAAGGCGTCACCCGACAAGTACACAATTTCTCGGATCTTCGAAGGAAGTTCGTGTAGCAGATTCTTCTTGAGCCGCCGGATCATGACGCACGAGAAGAGCACCGTGGCAAGTTCTTCGGTGTTCGTCGCCCCCTTCGCCTCGTATCCGAAACGACCGTCTTTTCCATCGCAGTAACGTTCTGCGAATTTTCGGAAATTCGGGAAAAGTTTCGGGTCGACGACTCGCAGCTGGCTGAAGAGCTCCGCTGGTCGCGACAAAGCCGGGGTGCCACTCAAGAGAATCGTTCTTTTCGCAACTCTCTGAAAAGCTTCGTACATGAAGTTCGTTAACAATCCTTGTCGACATACCCCCAATTCGTTTGCAGATATGGCTCTCTTGGTTTTAGAGTCCTTTAGGACGTGACATTCGTCCTGAAACAAAGAAAATAAGGGTTAAACAAAGAGCTCCATGACTCACAAAAATTAAAACGTAAAATTTGTAAGCAAGAATTTGAGCTAATTTCAAGTTCAGAAGATCGTAGCTTATAATCACGACGGTGCTGGTCGATCTGGAGAACGGCAGCATATCCTTGGACTTGTCGATGACCATGATGTCCTCGGTGGGCACAAACGGGAGGAACTGCTCGATCTGGCTCTTCCAGGAGAACTTCACGGACGAGGGACATACGATCAGCAACGGCCACTCGTTTCTGTAGAACTTGGCGATCGCGAGTGCTTGGATCGACTTTCCCAAGCCCATCTCGTCCGCTATTATCGCTCGGCCGCTCTTCTCAACGCCAAATCTGCAAGACAATCAAGCTAATGGGTATTTTTGGAATCGATGAAAGTACCTCAAACCCTCTCTTTGGTAAGGGAACAGCTTGTTGTACAGCGTGTTTCCAACCTTCTCCACAAGTTTCTCGTCCTCAATCTTCACAGTATTCTTCTTCACGCTCTCGAAGGCCTAAATCTATTATTGATTCTGATTGAGCCCAATATATCGCTTACCCGTATAACGTAATCAGGGATGTCGGATATGGTCGTTCTGACGCTTTGGAGATCTTTCAAAACCTTCTTGGCAGCGTGGTAGTCTTTCATGCTGAACATCCAGCTTCTGCTTTCTTGGCAATAAGACCTTGATGGGACTTTCTTCAGCGCCTCGACGATGTCGTTGTGGAAGGGCATGAAAATAACCTGGAACATTCCATATAATTAACATTCGAAAATCTCGTAAATACCTTGAAACGATCCGTATTAACTGGGCAAAACGTCACGCTGATCGAGACCACTCGATCTGGCGGCGCAGCGCGGTTGCTGGGATTCACCCGACTGTGATCGCTCGTCCCTATGCCGCTTTTAAGCGCTGAAAGCGACACCGAAGATCCTGAAGAAATAGGTCCACGGTTCGTTCGGATGACGCACGTGGGATCGAGGCGAGTTGGATCACGGCGGAAGATCGGCGCCACGGTGACGGGACGCGGAGGCGCTTGAGGCACGGAAGAAGGTGCAGCTGGAGGAACTCTTGAGGCTTGGAGAGTGGCCGGTGGGATATTCGGCCTCTGGACAGGTTGATTCTGCTGCCGGTCGCGTTCCAGACGCTCCGCACGGCGTTTCTTCGCTTCCTCGAGATTCTTGGCGATCCTTGCCCGATCGGCGTCGGTGAGGTTTGACGCGGATTTCTGCATTCTAGAGACGTGGCCGCGGATCCTGGAACTTCGACCTTGGCATCTAATGAAGTCAGTTGGCTGAAATCAAGACTAGCGATTTATAAACTATGAATTTTTACGGCGATTCGCGAGCAAACATTCGAACACGATTTACGCGACCAAGGCGATGCTAGCGAGTTACAACGCTATCCAGAAATCGACATAATTCATTTATCGCAGTTTTAAAATGTTTTCCACGGACCTGGAGGCCATTGAAGAGTCACCGGAATCGCCCTAGAGATCCTCATTCTTCGCCGATTCAATGATAAGCAAAATTCATAAATTCGAAATTCGCATTTGCCGCCGTTAGGTCTTTTGAATTCATGCAAATCCACATGAAACCACGGGGGATTCTCAGACACACTTTCCGTCTAGTCAGCTGGTGTCTCCGTCTGCCTCTGCCACCTTTGGCCCCCGAGTCGCATTTCTCCCGGCGCCGACTGCGAGTCAGCGTCGTTCCAGACTCCAGCGTCTCGTTAGGACTGTTCGTCTCTGTCTCCGAGGCTCCCAATGGCGCAAGATCGAAGCTGATTCCAAGCGGACGTAAGTATGAACCTATTCCATTCATGAACTGTCAATCTCATTTTAGGTCCACGGCTACCATTCGAAGTCCTCAACGTAAGTGTGAACTTCTATAGAAACTTAATTTGCTCTTATCGATTGTTTTCCCCGCATTTCAAGTGCTTTGGACCATTTCCAGCTCTTTTGGATCACACTTTCCGCTTCAAATCCTTACTTTGTTTAACTTAAATGAGGAGAAGAGGGTTCGGAATTCCTTTTTATCCGCGCAATCGATTTTTCAGATTTGGTTGACACCCGCTTGAAACAATTCTGGTGTCCTTGGTGCGAAATGCTAGCTTCTGCTATTGATTTTTTGCGCCACTCGCTCTGTTTGTGGCTGCGCCGGTATGATCAACTTGTGTCATCGTTTCTGACCTTCTCTCAACGGACTCACATCGATTTTTGCTTTCTGGATTTTGTTCCAATATCTGATTTTATGATTTCTCCTTTCAGCTTTGTTTCTCAATCCCTTACCCAGCGCGAGCAATTCCTCAGACCTCCCCCAAACGAACCGGTTCTGCATGGATCCAAATGCACAGCTTGTGCTTCCGCTTTTGTTGCGATCGAAGGGTCCTCCGACCCCTCGCCTGTAAAGTGCATGTTTTCGTTTCTGTTGCCGTTTTCCCACACCTTTATGCGTCCACTGGTTAAGTGTCCAGGTTACGGTATCCCGAGAATCAATGGAGGCAATCCGATCTTTCGGTATGCAGCGACAATGTGCGAGCGTGCTGCACGTAGCGTCTTCGAGGGGCTTAAGGGTGTTCAGCAGATCATTGTGTTGGGTTATTTGCAGCAAATTATTAGAAGAGCAGACCTGATGAGCAAACAGCACTCGGCGGTAGCGACGGCGGCGGCGGCGGAGAGCAACTCTTCTTCTTCTTGTCGTCGATCTCTCCGCACGCAGAGGCCCAGTGCACTTTGGGCGCAGCAGCAGCCTCGCTCTTCTTCTTCTTCTGCAGCCCTGATCAGTTCTGACGGACGTCGGCGCTTCTTTCCCTAGCAAGAGGGGAGAAGACTACTACCACGCGCCGCCCCTCCTCGCCCAAAGTGTGGCTGCGTAGCGCCCCGACTCGTGTGCGAGTGGGGAAAGTCGCAGCGCAGTTCGATTTTGATTCCCGATCGGTCCTATCGCGGCACCGATCCAAGAAGCTACGGGGATTGAATTATATAAGGACTAGGCCACGCCCACGAATCACTCTGCCTTCGTTGTGGCCCCATGTTGACCGGCCTGAGGACCACCTGAAGCGGAGGACTCAATACAGTATTTGCCTCTCAAAACTCCTCTCCGAGCGGCAATCTTCCCCAGAGCCACCGGGAGAGGAACCGACGGCACGAGCTGTTATTCTGGCCCGCTTCGCAAACTTTTGTTCAGTCGGGAGCGTTGCAACAATGCCGATCGATATTGGCACGTGGATAAGAGCCGCGGTGTGAAGCGATTCGAGTCGATCGTGTAATCAATTCTCCGCGTCGATCCGCTTTTGCTTTCGCTAATCATATTCTGATTTTAGGTAACAGCACACCACCGTTACCAATCCACATTGCGTAAACCGAGAGTTGATGGCCGGAAGGCAACCGATGCTCTCATTTGCCAAAGTGGTTTCCGGTGCCGACGGTGAGTCCCAGCAGGACTCGGCCGTCGTCACGTCCTCCCCAGTTCCCATACAGGCGCCCGCGGCCTCCGTCGATGCGGCGCCTTCACAGAACAGTCCGCCTTCGGACTTCATAGCAGTTGTCTCCAAGGATCGTCACAGGAATCAGAAGCACAAGCAGCAGAGCGACGGAGAGCGCCACCACGGCCGCGATCGCCACCAGCGCCAGGTGTACAGATCTTCGAAGTACAATCGTGACAGGAACACCGAGAAGAAGGCGCCCGTCAAGGAGCAGAAACCTCCCGTCCA
>KN166854.1:350-13630 GCA_000757745.1 Steinernema scapterisci | reverse complement strand
CTGACGTGCGAAGAAGATCTCGATTTTGGTTCGGACGTCTTAGTTCGATGTGCTTCTGGTATCCGTTAGCCACCGGGATCAGTTGATCAACCGAACGACTCAATTCTTGGTCTTGACCGGAATTTATAGGCTTAACTGGTGAGAAGGTCAGTAAGGTTTGAGAGATGTATAGTACTTGAACCAAGGATTGTCCTTCGAGGAGTCCTTGGAGGCACAGTGCATAGTTTCTAGTCGACTGGCCAATTAGAGAAACATAGCTGAGATAAGGTTCCCTAACACGAAAGACCTAATTTACGCGGTTGAGAGTGGGCTGGAGTCGGAAAAACCAAGGGTTATACATCAACAACTTTATTAATTTAAGAAATTAACAAAAATCAGCTGTCGAGCAGCCAAAACCTATTGGTCCTGGCCGCTCGAGAGGCCGCATGGCGGAATCCTTCGGCCAGGCGGACGCCAGGAGAGCGTACTTCGCGCTCTCCTGGAGGAGACGGGCCGCCATGGCCTCGATCTTCTCATGTCGCCTAAAGATTAGGAGATAAGTTTCAGTTAAACAAACTTAGCGACCTACCTGTACTGTTCTGGAGTCGGAGTCCACGGTCTCACAGTGACCTCGAATGGATGCTCGGTTGACGGAGGAGGAGAAGTAGGGGTAGGGGTGGACATGCTCTAAATTTGTGGTTTTTCACCACCAGAAACCTAAAAATTAAATAAAATTAAATAAATCTTTTTAAATAAAACAGTATTACACGGCGCTTAGGTGGTGGCGGGCTGCGTGGCGTCTCGGGGAGCGGGAGAGGCTTCGACTTGGTCGGCGTCTGAGAAACGAAGGCTTTAAATTGGGTTTTAAAATAGATGGTTTACCTTTTTTGGCTTTTTATCCTTACGTACTATTGTCTTAACAGTCATCGTGGGTGAGGAATCTGAAATCAGAAATCTGAAAATCGCGATTCTGGAAATCGTGAAGAGCCGCGAGGGAAGGTCTCAGCTCGCCATAGAGTGCGAAAAGTGGTTCCGTGGAATCGAAAAGTGGAATGAGAGACGAATGATAGAGGTAGTTTTGGCATTGCAGATCAAGAGCAGATAAATCTACTTTAAACAACACTACGCGTCTCCTAGGCGGTGGCATAGGGAAAAGAAGAAAATAGGCTTTCGGGGACAGTGTTTTACTATAATTCTGAAGTAACTATGGCTCGTGAGTATTTGTGTAAAACTGCCCAGTAACGCAAGGCGCAGATTTGGGCGAGGGCAGATTGGCGAAGACAGCGTTAAGCAGTGAGTACTAGTATGCGCCCCAAACGATAACTTTTAGATTTTTTTCATTTCCTTAAAGTTAGGCCTGAACATACAGGGTATTCAGTAGATGAGTTGATCTCGAGTTTGTGTTTGGAAAGAAGAAATCAGATGTAAAATCAGCTGTAAACGAACGAAATCAGCTGTTTCGTCTACAAACGATGTTCGTCAAAACCGGAGCGTTAAAAGCCTGATGAACGCCAGTTCATAAGGATCCGTAGATCCCTCAAACAAAGGAGCAATGAGCAAGAGGACCTAATCAATGTAAACTTTAAGTGGATTAACCTCTTTCCTGACTTTTTGTGGATTTAAGGTAGTAAAAGTAACTTACGTAATTTTGTAAACGATGCTTGTCAGGTGTTGACAGACTTTGGTTTAGCTATCTGAAACAGAATTAAGGCTTAGTTTACGTTCAAGTTAATGGCTTCTCGATTAAGGACACTTTCATACCATAGCTTGCCTAAAAACAGCCCAAAAACCATGTTTCAGAATTTGAAATGACTCGGAAGCACCGACACGGAAATTTGTAGGAAAAGAGGATTGGCAAAGACAGCGCGAAGAGGGCAATGAGGGCAACAGGCACCTGGCGCGAACACAAAACGACAGTGCGACGGCGGCCGGCTTTGCCCTTTTCCTTCCCTCTTTTACGACCGTTTGTCATTAGAATCTTGGCGGAATTCCTACCCTCGCAAATCTGTTTTTGTACCTTAGCGCAAGTGGCTTGACAAGTTGCTCTTCCACGCAACCACGGCTTTAATCCTAATTGTCACAAAATCATCACATTGCACTCTTTGTGCACTCTTGTCGCCAACGCCAGTCGGCACAAAGTTGAGACAAAACGAGAAGTTGGCATTAATAAAATAGGTGCTATGAACTGCTCATGTTTGTAGTTTCCCGAACCTCCCTAACGGCCTTCAGCCTACACCTCCAATCGATTGACGCGGCGCCCATTTTTACTAGCATACTGGTACAATTCCAAATGGAGCCGATTAGAAAAGAACCTGTCGCCTAGCCTTCTTATGTTAGTTAACTCAATGTTTCGTCTAGATAAACTGTTTTAACTAGTTAACTGGAGTCGTATAGGGTCACTTAATTAGTTGATTTACAGTTTATTAATACATATTCTGGATCGCTGCTTTCAGGTCGACGGAGCTTATGTTAAATAAGAACGGTGAGAGTGCAAAAGCGGAGAGCGGAGAAAGAGATCGACCGCTGACCACGAGCACAAAACAGAAAACAACAGCATACAAATGGACAAAGTCGACACGCAGATCAAGTTGTTCCGTTGGGTAAGATTGGGAAGTTTAAGGGTGTCAGAGCGCCCTGTGAACACGCAAAACCTTAAATCGGACTCGTGCATTTGTGTAAATCTATTGCTCCTTCGTTCCACGATACGCCCTGCGTTAGTCCATCCCGCGGGCTACCAAAAGCCGCTAGGCTAAATAGAAAATAAGTTTTCCGATTTCAAGAACCGGTTACCTTTAAAAGCGTTATTCAGGTCGGCTTGGACGCAAAGGCAGTTGTAGCGGTCTTGTGCTGGATTGCATTCACAGTCATCTCGAATAATGCAGGTGAGATTCCGAGCGTCGTCTCCCGTCGCACGTGAGACTCCCACAGCCACAGATTTCCGGAGGAAATTTATCGGTATTTGCCGGTAATTCCAATTTGGCGTTTTGGAGCTTTTGCAAGTAGACGTCGCCATCTTGTGTGACTGATTAATCAGGTGATTTGTGCGTCAAAACTAGAGTAAATTTCAAGATTTTTTTGGAATTTTGGATAACGACTTACAAAGGTCAGGAAACAATGCTCAATGCACGTTGACTCATTGGATGATTCCGATTTATTCTACCTGAAAGGAAGTTGAGAATCAGGGATTGGATAAGAAGGATAGAGCGAAGCTAAACAGGACGCAATCACAAGAAAGCCACTAAAGTCGCGCTTTAGCACGTTTGTTTTTGAAAGGTGGTGCCGCGGACCGCCGTGGTCACTAAAGTGCACTTTGACGTCGTACGCCAATCGCCGACGATCGAATTGTTGATGTAAAGACACGGATTTTTCGATGGAGTCTTAACTTAACGCCTAAAATCAAAAAAGGCCTAAGCAAGGTTGTGACGAACTTTCGAGTCTTCCGAGAACGCGCGTTGGAACGTGCGAGGCGCGTCTCAAGATGTGTCAAAGTGGCGCATGTTCGCCTCTCTTTGTCTGCATGTGGCTATCGTTCGCACTTTTCACCATTTCAAGTAGAGTTTTGGAGCACGTAGATACAACATAACACAGCCAACCACCACGAGCTACGTCTTCAATTTCAGGCATGTTCTTGAATTTTATGCTTTTCCCCAGATTCCCCAAATACGCATTATGGCTGACGTTGTGTTCGCCCTAATTGCCTTTCAGCCTTTTCTTGGATTTTGTATTAAATTTGACATTTTCAGCGTCCTTTTCACTCCTACCAAGAATCTTCAACTTCCGACATCACCGGTACTAGCATGTCGATGTTATTGATAAGCTGATCTAGTCCATCGACACAACCGAAGCTCATCAACCTGACTCTTCATTCCGACTCGAGTCAAGTAGCCTGCGCTACCTATGGCCAAACCAGATCGGAGAACTCGGCTCAACCTAAGCTGAAACTGTTCTCCCAAGTTTGAGCACTCCTGCAAATCTGTATTCTTTAGCGTCTTCGTCTTTAGCGTCAACCACTTTAGTGATTCGCTAATAGGACAACACCGACGCTCAGCGCATTAAGCGCTGTCTTGGGTCTCCGTGGAACGTAATCCGCAATCCACCGCAGTTAGCGCAATTTAACATATTCTAGAACTCTTTAACATTCTAGGACAAAGTGAACATCGAAGACTTCATAAAGGCGTTCGTAAAAGCGTTTGGCCAAAACGCATTTCTCCACTTCGTGGCGCTCTGCAACACGCGCCGCTTCCTACGCTTTGGGCGTGAGGATGACCCAAAATACAACTCCAATGATGACAACTGCCATCAAACGGTATAGGAGACAAGACTCCAAACGAAATCATGCAGGATTTTATAGCCATGACTGATCGCCTCAGTTAAAAACCTCTTCTGTTGCTTATAATTTATATCAATAAATTGAGACCGGATATTTAAGATCTTTGTTGGAAGCTGCAGTCCCACTGGTGCGAAGAAACACTGAAACACCTGACCAAAGTGCAACCGAACTAAGGGGCTTAGGAAAGACGCGCTGAGTCGTCACTGTCAAATAACGAAAACGTGCCAGTTGCATCCTTTCTTTCCTGTGCACCTCTCTCCTTTCGTTTCTTTAGTGTCACTTCTATGGAACCACTAGTGTAAACACCAAAGTTGAAAGCTTCAGCCGCATTAGAACTAAGGCGCAGACTTCTGACGTCCAGCGCACGGTGCTCCGTGCTTTCCTTAGAAAAACTAATTCAAATAAATAAACAACCGCCAGGTTTGGACAGCGATATTGATTTATGTCTTTCACGGCCGTGCGCGGCTCCCTCGGTTCCCTCAGCGGCTCGGGCGCTGTTGCTCGGAGGTATTTATGGCTCTGTGATGACGCTTTCTTTGGTCGGGCATTCGCGTGATATGTTATTCTTCATTCATTAAATGTGTTGAGGCTACTTTTGCGCGTTTCTTCACCTATTCATGACTTTTACAGTTTAACTTATTTCAGGTCTAATCTCAAACTTTGGGTGATTCTAATTAGGTCAACTGTGACGAGCCTAGTGTTCAATCTTTAGTGAGTTTTTTCCAGTAAGCATATTTGAACATTAAAATTCTACTAAAACCCATTTTTCTGCCTTTTCAAATTTATGATATAACCTTTGTGAACTTTGAATTTTCAATACGCGACCCTGATGAGCCAATCAAGGTTGATAGACCTGTGCCAATTTTGCCCTAATCTTCCTTAATATTTAACCTTTCCCAAACTTGACATTTAAAGCTTCAAATTTTACAATTCTTAAAAAGCTATTTTTAGCTTGAAAAAGCCCAAATGGGCCCGTCAAAACTGGGCTTGGAATCCCTACTCAATCTAACTAAGCGAAATTAATTAAGAAATTAAGCGAAACTGGATACAGTCGACAAGGTCGATTTAGTGGCTTTGGACAGCCAACATTGGATTAAGCGCTGTGTTGGCTCTCTGTGGTAGGCAATCCGCAATCCACCAGCTCAGTTAAGAGCTAAAAATCAAAATTCTAGAACAAAGTGAACATCGAAGACTTCATAAACGCGTTCGGTAAAGCGTTCGGCCAAAACGCATTTCTCCACTTTGTGGCGCTCTGCAATACGCGCCGCTTCCTACGCTTTGGGCGTGAGGATGACCCAAAGTACAACTCCAATGAAGACAACTGCCACCAAACGATGTAGGAGACAAGACAAGATTCAACCATTCAACCTTTCAAATTTTAGCTTGAAAAAGGCCCAAATGGGCTCTCCCGTCAAAACGACCAATTCGCTCCACAGCCCCACAAAACTGGGCTTAGAATCCCTACTCAAGCGAATGCGACCGCAGAACGAAATAAGGGAAACTGGATACATTCAACAAGGTCGATTTAGTGGCTTTGGACAGCCAACATTGGTCAACGGCACCTCAAGGACGACAGTTTCAGCATAGCCAAGCGATAAAAGGTGGTTTCTCAGGCTCTTCAACTGCAAGAACTCCACTCAAAACTAAGTTTTATACACGTCTAAAATATCACTTATTACTCTAATAAACATCTGTTGAAAAAACGCATTTTTCGTGTCTGTTGACCACTCAAGCAGCAACATAGTTAGCCGGAAACCTGCCGGACCGAATCGGCCGTCCATTAGTCGTGTCGGCCACCAAATGCCCAATCATCCAGTCTTCGCCAATTTTGCCTTCCACGATTACACAATCTCCTGCTCGGAGATCTAATTCCTCTTCCATATGAGCTGGAAAGTCGTAGAGGACTCGATACATCGCTGGCGGACTGTTCTGGCCATAGGAGACTCCACTGGAACCTGAAGTGGATTGAGGGTACTGGCTGGAGGTGGTGGGCTGGGATTGATGGTTGTTTTCGTGAAGGGAGATCTGAAACAATCAATTATGGTAAAAGTAGGGTGTTCGGTATTTTGACCCTTTCGTAGTCGTAGTCATTGGAGGAGAAGGCGGAAGAACTTCGGCGAAGAGGCGGCTTTTCTAGAAACATGTATTCGTCGTTTTGAGGGATCGAGAGGATAGTTTGGGTCAGACCCTAAAATATCCAAGGTTACTGTAGCCTTGAGTTTCTTAGACCTACAGATTTATCCTTAATCTTCTGCTCATACATCTTGGCCCTTGGAGGTTCTGTGATCGGAGCTCCGGCGTCCAAGTGATGCATAGTCAACTCGATTTTGTGCGCGATGCAGGCGAGGAAGTCACTAAGACTCTGAAAAGACGTGGATTGATCCCAGCCACCCCAGAGAAAAACACTCACACAAGCGGACGTCGCACGGTGCGCATCGCCTCCACCACCGCCGCCGCGACCTTGGATGTCACTGTCTTCGTCTTCGTCGTCTCTGTCGCCCTTCGACTCTTCCAATTTCGCCATTTTGGCCGCGACCAGATCGTGTGCGCGCGCTAACGCGCGTCTTCGTCGGTCCATCTCGATCGGCTCTCCTTGGTTTTCGGCCTGAAACAAGGTATTTTATGCTGCTGTCCGACTTTTACCAGTCTTCAATCTGGTTTTAGGCACAAAATGAGCTTCTTCACGAAGTCGATATGGAATTCCAGGCCAAAACTAAGCTTTATCTGCGCATTCCTGCTCTATGTGTACGTGATGGTGCAGGTGTGGAAGCGAACGGACGAGTTTTACCAGAAGGAGCAGAGGAATGAGAGCAGATATGAAGAGGATTTGAATGATTCGTTGGAGGGCATCAAGTATATGAAGGATCTGGTCAGAGGGACGGCGGAGATCGCGCCTGTGGTGGCTAAGGTAAGTCGAGAATTGAGACCCAGATTTGCGGATTTCGATCCCTTCCCAAGTCGTTCCAAGACCCCAAGTTTAGGTCTCAATTTCAGCCCCAACCAGTTCTCGAATACACCAGCTGCGGCAAGGTAAACCTGGCCCACCTGACCGAGTCAGGCTGGATCGAAAACGACGACTTTTACCTATTTTCGGCTTACTATGACAGGCGCATGAATTCCTTATTTCCTGCCAGCCACATCGTCCAGGTAACCAAGCGTTCCAAGTTCCCAGTTATCCTAACCCTGATTCAGATCCTAGGCATGCACTACCGTACCTTTAACGGGACCCTCTACTGCACCCTCCAGTCTCCCTACACCTCAGTCGTAGTCCAAGCGGGAGTTCGAGAAATCTGGCAACGAGCTTGGGACCCTCGAGACCACTTCTACGTCCCTTATCTGATCTCCTGTCCAGTCCCTCGTCGTCTGAGGGAGGAGAAGGATCTGATCGTGGCTGTGTCGACTGACCAGTGCCTGACTGAGAAGACCACGGCTTTGAAAGTCCGATTCAACCCTCCAAAATCCCAAAATCCGGAAGGAAGAGTCGCAGTCTGCGTCAAGGGATTGGACTTTCTGGACAACGATCAATACGCTAAGCGGTTCGTAGAGTGGATGGAGCTTCAGGTCCTCTTAGGAGCTGACACAGTCTCCGTTTACACGTATTCGCTGTCAGAAGAGATGCTCAAAATTTTGGCGTTTTACGAAGAAAGAGGGAAGCTAAGGAATGTGAGGCTGACGTTGCCGGGAGAGTCGCCGAACTTGGATCACGTTAGGAGCAGCTTCATTTGTAGGAATCGGCAGCAGAAGAGGCGTCACGAGTTGATTCCTTATAACGACTGTCTCTACAGGTAAGCGCCATTCTACATGAAATTGGAGCTCGAGCAAGCCTAACAGCCTCTTTGAGTCAATCTATAGCTCATTTTCCAGCCCTAAGAATCCCACAATTTCAGGCACATCGACACCCACGACTACATCCTAATCGTAGACACCGACGAGATCGTCGTTCCCCTCAAACACGCCTCCTGGACAACCCTACTCGAATCCGAACTCTCCGAAACACTCCTCCAAAAGGCAACTTCCATCTCAGTTCGGAACGTCTTCAAGTTCCCCTCTGCCAACGCCTCAGACCCAGACCTCTACACCCTTAAGAACCGCCGACGGTCAGCAAAGATGCAGGACAAGAAGGATTACGGTAAAAGCTTCATCAAGACCCAAAACGTGGCTACCGTTTTCAACCACTTCGCGCTCCATCGACAACACGGAGACGTCTCTAGGACCATCTACCTGGACCCAGAGATCGCAGTCAAGCTTCATTACAAGGAGAGCTGCCCCATAGAATCCCGGAAAGAGTGCCCAGAACTAGTGAAGAATACGGTAGAAGACGACTCGCTGGATCGATGGGCGAGCGAGTTGAGGAAACGGGTGAATGGCGTGTTTAAGGAGTTAGGAATGTAAATAAAGAGGCTTAAAACGACTCACGTAGAAGTCGCCAAGGTAGATCGTGTGGTTGGAAGAGGTCGTGGGCTGGAGAGTCATGATATAGGCGGTTGGGTTGCAGTGGGCGGCTTTGGTCAGGATCGTCACGTGGCGTTCGAACATCTAAAATTGGATTTTTAAGTCTTGAACTAGGTTAGCGCATAGATTGCGCAGCCTGAAGCGTCAGCTGAGCGTGGTGGGACCCTAACCTTACCTGATTAAGACTGGGCGCCAGCTGAGATATCGTCCGATTGAACCTTCCCAACGCAGTCTGCGTGTGGTCCAGTCTCTGCTTCTCCACATGTTCCAAATTCCGGGCAGCCTTCTTAAGATTCACAGCCACAGTTCTCCGCTTCTTCTCACAATGGACAACGTCTTCCAAGTACTGTTCCTCAAGCTTGTACACGGAATCCAAAGCTTTTCGCTTTTTGACCGAAAGCTGGAATTGAGAAGTTAGGATTTAGAGGGTTCTGAGTTTCCGCCCACCTTGATATTGTTGCCTTTGTCGTTATCAATAGCCTGCTCAATCCGCTCGAGATCACGGCTGGCGCTATCGAGTCGATTCTTTGTTTTGACGACCTCCGCTCGTTGGTCGCGGTAGTCGCGGAGTTCTCTGTTTGCAACGTTCCAGCTCTGAGTAGAGGAGACATTAGTCATGAGGTCTTGAGGGTCTTGGGGTTAATGGATGGGGGTGACGGGGGACATGTGTCGGAGATATGGGATCTTGGAGGTTGTGGGGTGTTGGGGAAGAAGCCAGTCAAGACCTCGTTTGGCTATTTTTAGATCTGGGGTTGTCTTGGGAGTCGACTGAGTCATCTTATCGTCCAGATCCAAGGTAACACCACTTCCATCCCCTCCCTTCCCCCCCCAATTCCACCACCCTCAAAACACATTAAGAACAGCTGATTTAAGACAATTTCCATCCTTCTCCTGTCCTCCACTCTTCCCTCTTCTCCCTCTAAATTACCTTTTTAATCGACTTCTGCTGAGCGAGGAAAATTGACTTCAACGGCTGCACGATGTCATCGCGGATCGACGATCCCAAATTGCTGAAATCCAAACATGTCAACATTGCGGTGGTTGCGTTGGCGGTGGCTTGGGATATTGTTATTGTTAGTGGTGCAGGCGATGTCACGGTAATCACCATAAATTCTCTCTCGTTCGCTCATTAGTACACCGGCGGGGACAGTTTTAGCGAACGCCGACACGCTGGGGTGCAAAAGTAAACACCGGGGTATCAGCGCGGTAATCCTTGGGGAGATCAGGGAACGATTTGGGTCACGGAAAGCTTGGTGCAGGCTGCTGCAGGCTAACGCTACAAAATTCTGGGTTAGTTTTGGTTTAGAGTCCATATTTTCTGCTTCTAATCTCTAAGTACCTTGATCTCTATTAGGACGATCTCAAGCCTCCTGCTACCGAGGGAATGATTTGGATCGCGGAATTGTAGATTTGACTGTGGTGCAGGCTCGTGCACGTTAACTTCAGAAAAATCCTGGATTCGCCCTTTGTTTAGAATCCCTATTTTCCTGTCGTAAAGTACGCAAATCTCGATTAGCACGTCCCAAACCCCTCTCGTGCGTCACCGTCACCTTCAGCTCGGCCTCTTTTTTCGCCTCTTAGCCACAGCGCCGCCGTTCGTTCGTTCCCTATTGATAACAATCGCCTCGATTTCGTTCACCCAACAGCCGACCAACAAAGTGGTGCAGCGGTTTTTAACGAGCGGCTGGCTGTCCGCAGCTGCCCGCTGCCCATATAGGTTACAAAGGCAGCGGGCATTTGTCTCTCCCCTCTTTTAGGAACCTTGAACAGAGCCCCAACGCGTGCGCCGCCACGCCAGAGTCACAAAACACTTACCTGTGAATAGTTGCATGTGAGTCGTATTGATCGGCGACCGTCGACCACACTTGGTCAATTGTCCTGCAAAGAGAGAGAGGGATGAGTCAGAGGTGGAGAATGGGGAACGGGGTTTGGAGGTGACAAGAGGAATTCACCCAAATCATTAAAAAAGGGAAAAACCCGAAAAGCCAAAAATCCCAAAAAACATGAAATCGGGGTTCCAAAGTGTTCTAACCTATCAAAAAAGGGCTTATGGTCGGGTTGGGGTGCTAAGATAAGGGACCTGAAAGTGACAGGAGATAAGACCTGGAACACGGACAATGAAGCAAGTACAGATGAGGAGATGTCATTGAAGCCGTGATTCATAACAAATCGGAAATGACAGTTTTAAACTTCAAAGGACATTCGGTTAAAGTCGAAATTTGGAGTTTCCTTGGTTTTGGGATTCAAGCTTTAGGACCGAGCCCCCCTCAAGGACCAAGCTCTAACCCCTATCCCTCTCCCCCTATTTCCGATCCCGTGACAGCACCTGTCACTTCCCCCTTACATCATCACCCGGCGATCAAATTTTCCGTGACTCACCCCATAGCTCCTTGCGATACTTTGTGCAGTCTCGCCGACAGGCGATACATCGACTTTGCATAGTTCAAGTCCAGATTCGAGCGTTCCTCGAACACGTTGATAATCTCACGAAGGAGTTCATTGTTGTTCTGCACGATTTGTTGCAGTTCGGGAAACGTTGTCGGCGTCTGAAAGCAGCCACAAGCGATGATTATTTCCAGTTTTTGTGCGAAGCCGCGCTGGACGACGGCGGAGAGGAAAAGGGGTGATTAAGCAGGGGTTTCAATCGATACGACAAGCTTTTGAGGTGCAGGCGAGAGATTAACGATACTAAACCGATTAGCACTAAAATTTGAAAAATCCAAAATTGGAACTTTTGAAATGGAATGGACCCAGATCTAACCCGTGACTCTCCCTTCCTCGTCAACCTGGACGCGTCTATCGATTGAGGGTAATAAAAACTTGTAAAGTAAACATGGATTTCAAACTTCCTGCGTTCCTGGGTGTCAGTCAGCATTCCGTAAAGGTCATGACTATATTGTTGTCATAGCTCATGGGACACGTTTTAGTCATATGCATACAATCGGGTCTGACTCAGCTGTTCCTCTTTGTCAACGGGGTGCAGGCTAAAGAATCGATCAAAGCTAGATTTTTGGGGTTTGGATCCTGAAGCCTAATCTCAATTTTCAGATTTTCAAGACTTTAGACGTCAATGTTGACCCTGCCTTAGGACAGAAACAGGCTCAGAATTTCACTGAATTCACCTTGAAAACCTTGGATTCAAATCGGCGAGAATCTCCAACCTCTTCCGAACCCCTCAAACCCACTCTTCCCAGATCCCAACCCAGATAAGCCTTCTTTAGATGCTTATCAACCTCTCAAAAACTAGCAAAACTCACAGCAAATCGACGTTCAAAATTCATCGGCGGCCCGGGCAGATCAGCGAGATTCTCAGTGGAACGATGGATCGAATGCAGCTGAATAATAGATCTGGAAAGGGATCGCCGCAGGCGCGACATGCGGCCTTCCATTGTTGTTGTTGTTGATGTTCCCGGGGGCTTCACAGAGGGGGCGGCAGCTTGCTTACAAGTCGTGTTCCTCTCCTCCCTTCGTCGCGATCCTATGCAATAATCCTCCGTTAGGCGGGAAGGGGAAGAACAGAGGTGGCGTCGGCGGCGGCAACAAGGGCGACGACGGCAGACTGAAGGACGTACGGCTGCTATTCTCGCTGCTCGCGGAGGGTCGATTGTCACTGTGCGCGCGCGCGCGTGGAGCCTTCTAGCGGCGATCGCCTTCCTTCGTTGTGTGGAGCTCCGAAGCGCCGCCCCGAGTGGCGGCGCCACGCGGTGGACGTCGCTGACGGTCGTGGGCTGATCTGGGCAGCGGCGAGCGAGTCGCTGGAGCGCGACGGCGCGCGCGCAAGAGAAGTGTTGTTGACAGTTGTATGCAAATTTGCTGCGCGATGGTTTGGGTACTTATGGGGAGAGGAAGAGATGGAAAGTTCGACATTTGGAGATTGAGTGGGTCCTCTTTGGTGGTGTTTGTATATAGAAGGTGGTCAGGGGATTGGTGAGGGCGAAGGGGGACAAGAACCTCCAGAAGCTCAATCGTGGACATGAGATTACATGTTTGTCATATGCAGCAGATTCAGAGTTTAGCGGTTCCCTAGAAGACCAAATCTGTCCCGTGATTCAAAGTGCAGCCTGCACAGTCACTGGCATTTGAGTGACCACTGCTAAGGAAAACCGAAAGATTCGAACTTTCGGTTTCTTGAAAAAGTAGAATCTGCTCAATGATTCAAAATCCATGATGCAGGTAAAGCAGCCGCTGTCAAATGAGTAGCCATCAAATCACTGCCTACCGTAACCAAGTTCCCTAAGCTTTAGGAAATAGGATGACATCTGTGAGGCCTGTTTGATAACATCTTGGATTCATAACCCACAGAGAAGCTTCGAAAATCGACAGATTTGTCCATATCCAAAGTGTTGACGACTCTGACTCATCTCCTCATCCTGGATCCGAATCCAGCGGAACGGTCATGAGGCCTTAATCATATCCAGTTGATTCAGATATCTGCGGATCCTTTCATGACCGAGTCACACCGATGACTCCGAATCCAGCTGCAAAATGCAGCCAAAACAAATCTGATCACCAAACTACC
>KN166844.1:12917-38279 GCA_000757745.1 Steinernema scapterisci | reverse complement strand
AATGGTTGTTACTCAAATGACCGTTACTCAATTGTCCGTTACTCAAATGTCCGTACACCCCTTCGGCCACTAGCCTGGAAATGACCATCTTTAAATTCTAGGATTCTCTCTCAGTAACCCACGTTTTAACGGGTCTTTAGGAGGCCGTTTGCCACTCCATTTGACGGAAACTCGTGTGAGGACAACTCGCGTGAGAATCGCAGGATTCCAGCTGTTCAAACATTAGAAAAAGCTCAATTACAGCCAATATTTAACTTTCCTGAACTTCCACCCGCCAGACATGCTGACTCAAGCCTCCCGGAAACTATGCAGCAGCTAAGCAAACCCCCGCTTCCACATAAAAATTACTAAGCTCTCTAGATTCTCATTCCATCACAAGTTTACAATGAAAGCCGCTCTCCTGCTTCTGATCCTCCTCGTCATGGTTCTCCCATCCAGCGCTATTCTCTGCTATGAAGGTTGGGAAAAGCCAAGGTCTCTTAAGGAGTGTAATGGTTCACCCAACGCAGTCTGCTTCAAGCGGATGGATTTCCAAGGTAAACAAATCACTTCTAAGTGATCCTCTGAGTTCAATCGTTTAAGGTCGCACCGAATGGGGATGCGCCAACTCGTGTGGCCCAGGCTACATGATCACGGAGTGCTGCGGATCGAGTTTCTGCAACGTCTGAATTTGTCTTTTTAGTAATGGACTGTACAGGTTTTGGAGCTAATAAAAAACTCGATTTGAGTCTTGGAGTTGACCTTGACAGGGACCTTAATTCAGTCACCCAACCACAGATTACACAATTTATTTTAAGAGGCTTCAAAACAAGAGCGGCCTTGAACACAGAGACAGAGCAGATTATGCGTTACAGTAGTCCGTAGAACAGCAGGTCTCGCCTCCACTACAGTTGTAGGTGCAGCCATAGTGGGTAGATCCTGCAATAGTTAAAGTTAAGGAAAGCTGGGAAGTCGATGAGTTACCTGGGTTGTAGACCCGCTTGAAGCACATCACGTAGGCTGACTGAATAGGACATTCCGCGGGAGTCTTGTCGTCGCCCCATCCGGAGAAGCAGATGAGAGCTTCGGAGAGGACGACAAGGCAGAAGAGGAAGATGATGGTCTTCATGGTGGTTTGGCAGCCGATGATGTTTAGAGGCAGCGGAGGGTGGCTTTTATGCTTGAAAGATGCGCTGAATCAGCGGCATTCCTCAATGTTTTCTGCATTCCTGGTTTGCTAAGCGGCAAACAAGAATTGGTGAGAATCAGGATGATTTTTGGACTCTTAGTCAGACTTGTTGCTCAAGAAGCTGCGCCCGAATCGGGTCAAAAAACATGACCGAAGCTAAAAACTGCGATGTGTTGAACATCTAGTATCCTCAGAACTGGTTCGGGTTATTGGTTTTCAAACAGTGTCACCTAACCAAAATTAGCATTCCCTGCTTATTTGTGATTCATCTAATCTTCGGTCAACAGTCGGAATGGTATGCACGTTAGAACAACAAACAACAATGCGCTGGAATCTGCATGATTTAGGGCCTTTTGAAATTTCAGCGTTTTGTTGTTTACTGGGCTGACACAGAGGAAACACTCGGGAATGCTGATGTCTCATTCCGTCACACTCTTTATCTATTGCGAAGCTTTTTGGACTGTGGATTTTTGAAGTTTTCTCAGGTTCCACAATGAAGGCCACATCTGAACAGTACAAAAACCGCAGAAAATTGAACAATCAAATTACGAACAATTTACTGGCAGTTCAACTGAATTGAAAAGTTCAAAAGGTCCAAAATCATGCAAATTCCAGCGCTTTGTTGTTTACAGAGTTGACGCAGAGAAAACACTCAGGAATGCTGTTGTCTCATCCTAAATTTGAGCATAAAAACGATGGTTAAACAAACCAAATCAACCAACAGCACAATCCAAGCTCCAATGAAGTCCCTCCTCATCCTCATCTTGGTCGCTCTGGCTGTCACCAGATGCTCTTCTCTCATGTGTTTCACTGGATTTGACCAGAACATCGTGCCTGGGCCGTGTAACGGTATCTGCTTCAAGCGCACGAACCACGATAATGGCAACCCCTGATAGAAAACCCTTGAAAATTGCTTCTTATCGTTTAGGCCAGACATTCTGGGGATGCTGGCAGGCTTGCGAATGGCTTATTTTGTTGTCTTAGTTTACAGAGCTGGTATAAACTTTTGTGGTTTTACAAAAAAACATGTTTTTATTCACAATTGTATACTCACAAGCCATTCTTAAAAACCATGAAATTAAGCATCGCATAAATCAGTCTGGCAACAACGGACAAGCGGATCCTCAGATGGACAGTAGGGCAAGCAAGTTCGAAACTTTGTCTTTTGATCAGCTAAATTAGTCAAAAATTGAAAGCTAAAACATACTTTCGACTTTAAATCTTACCGTTATAATATCTAGATACACAGAAGCTTGCGTCAAAGCAGTTCATGAGATATTGGCTGTTATCATCTCCGGTATAACAGCGAATCGCGGTAGATGGGAGAATGATGATTAGGAGAATCGCAAACAGGAATCCGGCTTTCATTGTAGAACTTGGAAAGAGTGCAAATCTGGAAAGCGCAAAAGGTTCTTTTATGTGAAAAATGGTTTGCTTAGCTGCCACATGGTTTTCGGGAGAATTGAGTCACCCCATCTGACGGGTGGAAGTAGTCAATTTAACCCATCATCAATTCAACTTTTCCAATGTTTGAACAGCTGGATTATTCCGGTTTTCATAGAAATCGGGTTGAAAGTTGCCTAGAGACAGCTGCTAAAATTTCAAACTGTTTATTTGGTCGCAGTGTAAAATTCCATTTGCCAGGAATATTTAGCAATTCTAGCTAACCTTCTCAAGTTCCTGCCTGCTTATGTCTGTATCACACAGGCGCAATCTATTGTAAGAACGATACGCCAAAGACCACAACAGACACAAAAATAGAAGTCATTAATTCGCAGCACCATGCGTTTATGTAGTCATCTTTGACACACAATTTATCACACCCTTACTTCATGCGTCCTAAAACGACTAAACTTATTACACTTTCAAAAACCAATAGGTTTACCTCGTTGCTTTAAGCACATTGCGCTGCTGGCACAAATAGGACACGGTTTAGGAAACTGGTGGTTTTCCCGTTTTATATCGCAAATGAGAGACTGGGAAGTCACGATGTTCACGGTTAAGTAGCCGATTAAACGTCGGATTTTAAGCGTTTCATGCTAAAATTTTTGGGGGTACGTTTTAGCAGAATTTTCTTCAGACTTAGAGACGCACTTACCTTAACGTGAATAAAGATCTCTAGAGTTCGACCGTTCCGACCTTGTCTGTATTTTCCGGAAAAGGCAACAAGGCTGCCGTGTTCTAAATTGATTTCAAGCGTCAGGCAGGGTGACTCACAATGTAGAAAACCTTTGTCAAAGTCTGTGTTTTTACAAAAACCCGCCTTGTTTTCGCCAACTCTTGGTGAACATTATCTGTTGTTTTTAAAGTTGAGCGATTTGGTATCTTCTGGTTTTGCGGTGGCAGGACCTAATGATTCATAAAAAACGGAAGCCACGCTGCAGCTAAACAAACCTACATTTCCCATAAAAGACCCACGGTATTGAAAGCCAACGGCAGTCATTCTCATTTCCAACGATTCCTCCCAAGTTCCACAATGAAAGCCACTCTCCTACTTGCAACTCTCCTTGTCACCATCTCCCAATCTTCTGCAATCCTTTGTTACAGCGGCACTGAAAGACTGGTTATGGACATACCTGATGCGAACGTCTGTATCACCATGGCTGCACGTTCACGTAATATTTGCGGGAACTAAGAAAAGCTGACAAAAACCTGATTTTAGTTGGTGAGGAGACGATGTATAGCTTAAGCGATGTCTGCCCATCGTGGAATAAGAATGTGAAATGCTGCTACACTGATCTTTGCAATCGTCCTCCGTCACCCTGGGACTATTTACTTTAATAATCACAGTCTTATCCGTACTTTATCGTTGAATTACCTTGATAAAAAGATGAATAAAGACCTTTTCTGTTAAATAACGACCATTCCACATTTGGCAACGTGGTGCAGGCTTGTCATAAGGGGTCGGTCAATGGATGCCACACGCTTCCAGATGCCGGCTCTCGTCTGTCGGCTGACCCATTGTCTGAAATCGGTCATTTTGAGGATCTTCACTGCGAAGGACCGGTCGTGTTTCAATACAAATGAAGCCGAAACCGACCGGTCGTTGGTTTCGTGACCACTTAAAATGGTCGTTTATCAGAGACCGAAGCATTTCTAGACAGACGTGCCAACGCTGCTGTCTAGCCAATGCCTTCTCCGCACTGATCTTGCTGTTTCCAGACACTGACCAATGTGGAGTCTGGATTGTCCACGCCACGTCTGGCTTCCCGCGTCGTCCTCACTCGTGCTCTCCGCTTCCAGCGAGCGGTCGGTCGAGTGATGCGTCACTCCGAGAAACGAGCGCTTTACATCGTCCTCGCGTTTTTGGTGCTTTTCAGCATTTCGCAGACGCTGCGAAATTCTTCCAACCGCTCCAGCCGACGACTTCGTCCGAATTTCCCGAAAAAAGCGCCTATCGATGCGTCTCCGAAAAAAGCGCCTATCGCCAATGTTTCGGAGGTCCTGGAAAAGTCGGCTCAATGGGCCAAAGTGCAGCGATTCGAAGGAACCGATGTTCAGGTTAGTTCTTTCATTGTTTGTGGCGGTTTTGTGGGGAATCTTTCGGGCAGAATTTCTGGATTTTTTGAGGCGAAATTGCGGTCAGAAACGGGAGAAAATGAGGATTTGTGCTGCGCGTCGCATCGTATTTTGGGTTTGCTCAGGATCATGTTTTGATTCCCCACAAAACCGCCACAAACACAAATTCAGCTGCGAAAATTGCTCTAAATTGTTCATTAATTTCCAGGCCGATGGCGTGCAACTGAAATTCGCCAATGATTCCCCATCGCCGCACGAAAAAAGCGACGAAATCGAAGTTTTTATTGTGCTGCATTCTCACGTGGATCCAGGTAAGGACGAGCCTCAGAATGAGCGTCAATAGGCGGATTTAGGATGGCTGAAAACGTTTGATGGCTACTACAACGAGAAAGTCAGAAACATCCTCGATCTCGCCGTTTCCCAGCTGACCGAGCACCCAGATCTTCGCTTCATCTGGTCCGAAATCTCCTTCCTGGAACGCTGGTGGCAAACGGCCACGACGTCGCAGAAGAACGAAATTAAAACGTAAGTTTTTGAGGAATTTCTTGCAGGTTTTAAATATGACTATTTTTAGGCTAGTGGCCGAAGGACGCCTGGAGATCTGCGGAGGCGCTTGGGTGATGACCGACGAAGCGACGCCCCACTTCTGGAGCTCCATCGACGACTTCATCGAAGGCCAGCGCTTTCTGACCGAGACGTTCAACATCACCCCGACCACTTCTTGGTCCGTGGATCCCTTCGGCCACAGTTCGATGATGCCGTTTCTGCTGCCGCTGGCCGGAATCGAGAATATGGTCATCGGCAGAATCAGCAACAAGCAGGAACTCCGGACGAAGTCGCTGCTGGGCCTCAACTGGAAGCAAGGCTGGACGAGCGACCCAGAGAAGCCGCCGATGTCGGCGTATGTCAGCATCCTGCCTTTCCATTACTCAAGTAGAAGCTCGTGTGGTCCGGATGAGATGGGTAACTTGATTCTTACTAAGCCTTGTGACTTCAATTTTTTGCCTTTCAGTGTGTTGCAAATTTGACCTCGGCGGTTTTTCGAGCTTCAGTTGTCCAGATATGGCGTCCAACGTGAACTCCGAAACGGCTTTTCTGAAGCTGGCAAATGAGCTTACAGAGCAATACCGCCAGCTCTCCAAGTTTTACCGGACGCCTTCGATTCTGGTGCCCGTCGGAGATGACTTCCAGTTCTCTCAGATTGAACAGTGGAGGGCGACGTACGACACCTATAAGAAAATTATGGATCACGTGAACAGCGATCCTAACTACAAGATGAAGGTATGCTTGCTGCTCGATGTGCTCTCTGAAGGATTCGTTTTCAGCTTCGTTTCGCCACGCCTAGTGAGTTCTTCAAGTCGATTCCAGAAAAGGCGAAGTCCGAGGCTCCGTCGCTTTCCGGAGACTTTTTCCCGTACACCGATGGCAGTTTTGAAAACGTGCCAGCATGGACCGGCTTCTACGTACATTCGCCTCACCACAAGCGAATGGGGCGCATCGTTGAAGCGGAGCTCCGTTCACTGGATCTCCTTAGGATGGTCGCTGCTCCTAAGCCAAGCGACGTTGAGAACACGCTTGTGGAGAGCCGTCGGGATATGGCGCTTTTCCAGCATCACGACGCAATCACTGGAACTTCGAGGAAACACGTGATGGCCGATTTCCTTCGGAGGTGGGTGTTTGTGGGTTCGGATATTTAATGGCAGATTCATTTCAGGCTGGAAAAAGCTTTCGAGAAGATTGTCGAAGCTCAGGTGAAGCTGCTGGGAGGAGAGCCGAAGACGAAGTACGAAGCTCTGGACATTTTAAGCGACGACCAGCCGAGTTTGGTCATCAAGAAGTTGTTTGAGAAATCTAAGGATTCGTCAAGGTAAGGCTCAAGGGTCTTTGTGTAATTCTTAACCTTTGAATTCCAGCGAAATTGTCATCTTCAACCCTCTGACGATCCGAAGCACTCGCCGTGTCGTGGTTCTCGTGGACTCGCCCAAGGTCCGCGTATCTCACGCCGATGGTTCCGGGGACATCAAGGCTCAAATCTTGCCACGCTTCATCAATTGGACGGTTTCTGACCGCGTTTTCGAAGTTAGTTAATTCCATGGATTTCCTAAGACTCTCTTGTTTCCAGCTTGTGTTCTTCGTGGACCTTCACCCTCTCGCAAGAACTTCAGTTCTTCTCAATTTCACCAACGAGCAGCCGGTGTCGACCTCCATTTCTCGGGTCGTTTCCTCGAATTTGACGACCCCGACGTACTTCGAGGAATTGAAACACAAAGACACGTTCGAGATGAAGAACGACTTCTTACAGGTCAACGTCGTGCAAGGAAAGATTACGGTATTTCAAATCTCATTTTGCGTTGATCATGATTTGCTTGCAGAGTGTGCGCCTTCCCAACGCCTCACCAATGAAATTCAAGTTTGGATTGGTGCTTTATGAAGACCATGGAGGGGCCTACATCTTTAGTCCGGGAGAGAAGACTGTGAGTTTTTGTCCAACAAGCGAAATGATGTTTAGAATTGTGTTCAGGAACTTCCAAAACTGAAGGAGTATTTCTACGTCGAAGGCCCGTTGTGCAGCCAGTTGATAGGAATCTCGGATGAGTTCAACATCGCCCACGTGATCTCCGTGTTCTCTGCCAAAGACTCCCTTCTGAATTCATCGTTGGACGTGGAAGTCATTTCAAATCTTCTCTCCGCTGAGGACAAAACCTTCGTTTTTGAGATCGGAAGCAGCGAGATTGGGAACGACGGAACGTTTTACACGGACGTCAACGGACTGCATATGATGCGGAGGCACCACAACAAGTCAGTTTCCTTAATTTTTGCTAACTTACGTGTAAATTCTTTCAGAAAGGAGTCCGTGCAAATGAATTTCTACCCGGTTCCCACGGCTGCCTTCCTGGAGAGCCCGAAACACCGCTTGAGTCTCCTCGTGGCCCAACCCACCGGCGCTGCTTCGTTCTCCGACGGGCATCTCGAGATTTTCGTCGACCGACAGCTCAGAGGAAACGATTATAGAGGTCTCTTAGATGGAGATGCCGACACGAGTCCTCACAGTAGGCTTAACTACCGTATTCTGCTGGAGCCGAGAGAGAATGGCTCCATCGAGGAATCACTCTTCCATTCCGCTCTAGGATTCCACACGCTCCAAGACCTTCTTTATCCCGTCATCGGAAGTACGAAGCCTGCTGATTCTTCAGCTCCACAGGGTCTGTTTTCAATCCGTTCTGCATTTTTTAACGTTCTGATCTTTAGCTGAATGGCCTCAGGACATTTCCAAAATCTTCCCATGCGACGTGGAACTGATCACCGTCCGCTCGATCTCGGCGAATTCCGTTCTGGCGCTCTTCCGTCGGCTGCCGTTCGACTCCAGCGTGACCTCATCGCTCCCAACCAACTGCTCGGGCTCCGTGGGATCCTTCTGGGACCTTCTGGCTACGGCCTACGACGGTGCCGAGTTCCACGAATCCAGCCTCACCGGAACCCATCGTGGCGACCGCCTGGACAAGTCCTCGTTTGAAGCGCTTTTGAACGAAGCTCTGGTCATACGCGCGGTCAGGATCGACTTCCCATGACCACATTAATCGTATTGTGTTGCTCTAATTGCGCTATAAACTTTAATTCCTGGATTCAACAAAACATCAACAACGATCTATTAACAAGACTTTAGGGAATCACGGTGACGTTTCCCTCGGCGGTGGCGAAGTACACCTTCTGGGCGACTCCGAGGAAGAGGCCGGTTTCGAGGACTCCTGAAACGGGTTTAGGTCAGATCTGCACGTAAGCTGGGTCAAGATACCTGGCAGGCTGAGAAGCATGGCGTTGATGGCCTTCCAGTCGCGGTTCTTGTCGTCCGACTTCGGGAAGTCCCAATCGACAATGTAGTTCCCGTTGTCAGTGACGATAGGACCGCATTTCTTCGTGGCTTGGCGGAGAACGCATTTGCCTCCTGAAATCAAGTATCGTCGGTTGAAACCTCGACGTTTGCAGAACTCACCGAGCTTAGCCTCGATCCACTTCTGCACGGGCGCGTAGGCGAATTGGGAGACTTCGATGGGGAGAGTCTTGTACTTCTCGCCCAAGACCGTCGACTGCTTTGAGTTGTCCGCGATCACGAAGAACTTCTCGGCGCAGGTTTGGACGACCTTCTCTTGCAAAAGGCATCCGCCGCCTCCCTTGATGCAATTGAGGTTGGCGTCGACCTCGTCCGCTCCGTCGATGCACACGGTGAGTGCGGGTGTTTGCTCCAAGTCGCTGACGGGGAGCCCGGATTCGATGAGCCAGTGGCGAGTCTGAAATTCGGGGAAATTAGAGCTGTTTCATGCCTTAAAACTCACTTGGAATGACGTGGGGACGCAAACGATGTCCACTAGCTTCTTGGCAGCATAGTTCTCCTTCAAGTACTGCACAAAGTACTTGACGGTGGATCCGCTTCCAACGCCGATCTTCGCTCCACTGACGACGTTCTCCGACGCGCACTGGTAAGCGGCATGCTTCTTCGCCTGTTCGATCGCGCTAAGGCCGGACATGTTCCTCTGAAAGTACACCGAAATTAGCGAAAATCGAACACGGCGACGGTCGACAGAAACGCAAAGAAACTGACAGAAATGGGGCGGCATTTGGGGAGCCGTCGAAGCCCGTGGAGAAGGAAAGTCGACGACGACGACATCGGCTTCGATGGCAGCGAAAGCGGACGCGCGCGGGGCGGCGATCGGCGGCCGAACGATCGATTGCGCGCGCAAAACAGCAACAAAAACAGCGGCGCTTCGTTTTTGCGATGTGAGATGATAGCACGTGGGGTGCGAAATCGGGTGCGCGCGTTGGGTTTGGGTGCTTCTAGCGTCGCTGACAGTTGTGAAACGTTTCACAGGCCGCCGGCACCTAACGCAACCCCACTCTGGAAGAGGAATGGCTGTGAAACGTTTCACAAAGACGCTTGAAAGGGTGAAAAGGAAAACAGAAAGGACAATAGTTGAAGAACGAACCTGACTACGAGCGATGCGACGGAGTTCATCGTAGAGTGCGTTGCTCCCGTATGACGTTTGGTTCCACTCCAAAAACTGCTGGGGAGTGTAGCGGCTCCAGTGGTGGAGGAGACCGCCGATTCCATCAGCGCTGAAAAATGGAGGATTAGATGTTGGATAACAGCATAAACTCACCCTCTCCGGACTTCATGAGTGCCTTGAAACGGTCCGATCTTGTAGGTGATCGTGAGCTGGCCGTCGTAGCTCACATACCCACCGCCGCCCAGAAACAACTTGACGATTTTCACGACTCGAGACGAGGTGCTAAAGCGAAAACCCTCATTGCGCCTCATGCCCTTGTACCGGATGAGGCCAGCGACGAAGTATCCCATGAGGACGCCTTTTGAGGTAGGCGAGCGGGGCATCGGCGAGCGGGGCATCGTTCCTTCAATCAGTCTGAAACACAGCGAATTTGAGGAATTCTGAAGAAACTGGAACCGCTCAAAATGGAATTTCAGAAGCGAAGTGAGCGACAAAGTACGCAAATGAGGGGAAGCGGGAGGAATTCGCCTCAGGACCCAGTCAAAAAGTTTGATTTTCAAGTTGAACCGGAAGTTCGTACCTGCACACGGATTCGGTGCCTGCACACCTAGCCGTCGCCTCAATACCGAGAGAGACTAGAAACCTACAGTAACCCGACACTCCAGATGCTGCGCTAGTTGCTAATCTATTTCTGTGTAACTTGCCACAAACAAATTCCCTATCCTCCAGCTTTCAGGCGCAATGCAACCCTCCCCGTGACCCCCTTAGACTCATTGATAACACACATTTTTAAGGTTTTAAATTTTATTTTTAATGCTTTAGTTTCAATTTTCTTTATTCGAGGTCGATGACCTCGATCTTCTTCTTGAGCCTTGCCGTCGGTTTGGGACTGCACTCCTCGTCAGACTCCTCCAAGTCCTCCTTCTCGAACTCTTCCCACAAAGCCAGCAGCTCTTCGCTACTTGACTCTGGGACCGGTGGAGGGCGAGGGGCGCAAGTCCTCGGCCGGCACGTGGTGCAGAAGCACCCCTTCTTGTGCGATTTCTTGATTTCCGCCAGAGACATGGGGCGCCCATTCGGACGGAATCCGCTCCGTTCTGTCTTGCTGGAGGATCCTTGGGTGATCCGTTTGGGGATCCTTTGTCTTGGCCTTTCTTTCTTCTCAACTCGGCCGTGAGCGACGGTTTGCAACTTGTATGTTCCATCGATGACGGCTTGTCGGGCATCGTCCATCGTCGGCTTCTTCCCATTCTTGCCAGCCGCGGCATTGAGCGACTCCCAGGCTGCCTTGACTGCTGTCCAGGGAAGGGGAGCCATTTTGTAGTCTTGTGATTGAGTCTTACAATTGATTATAATGCTGGGCGAATGGGCGAACCCTTATATGCATTCTAGAGCAATGCTTAAGTTGTTCCTGGCATTGGTTTCTTGGATCTGACAAGCATCACTTTGACTTTGGAACCTGACAACTAATGCTTTAGAAGCTTAGGATTGTGAGGCTCTGAATGGAGAATTGGGGAATAGTCAGAGAACCGTTTTGGTTGATGCTTTTGAGTGCTTGTTTATCCCATCACTCCTTATGAATCCAACTTCCTTGATTACCGTCTTTGTCACGCTGATTTCCTGCAGATTTAGTCCCCTCTTGGCTACCGTAATCTAAGCAACACGAATCCTAAAGCTGGGCTTCAATCGCCCTCACTTCCACCCAACCAAGCTACCCCAACTGCACATCTATCCGTCGCTTCAATACCGAGTCCTCCCAACCAAGGTTTGTCGGTCCCGTGGTGTAGCGGTTAGCACTCAGGACTTTGAATCCTGCGACCCGAGTTCAAATCTCGGCGGGACCTTTCTTTTGGCTCTTTTGCTGTCCTATCTTAGGTTCAATTTTCTTCTCCTGCACCCCATGGAAAAACGAGTTTTTTTGCAAGATGGAACCAATTTATTTTACTTACTATAGAGCTATACTATGTATACAATATTTACAATGAAATCATCAGAATTGGAGAGATAAGAAGAGAGATAAACCCTAATTAGGAGCGTCGGCGACATTAATGGATTGCATCAAAGAAGCTTGTTGCCGCCGTTGACCCGTGCCATATCGGATTCGTTGAAATAGATCACTGATTTCGGTAGCGCAGTTCGCGAAGTCGTGACTCCAGAAAGCGTACTGTTCGTCGCTGACCAGGTGCGCGAGGGTCATGCGGACGCCGTACGGATGCGGTGGGTGGCAGGCGAGTCGCTCGTACAGAGTTCTGGAAATGGGCATAAGGATGAGATGAGAGTTAGATGGGTTACTGTACTCACCGAGCGATCTGTTCCTGCACATTCTCTGAAGTGGATTCGCGGAAAATGTAGAGCAAAGCCATGCTGAAGTAGTTGGTTTGCGAGTTCGGATACCGAAGCTGATTGGCCATTGCGTTGAAGAGGAGATAGCGGCCTTCGCTGCAGAAGGAAACCGCCAAGTTTTGCAGGACGTCCATGTAGGAAGTGGCGCCAATGGTGCTGAAGTTGATCTCGTGGTTCTGTGTGCGGTGGAACTTGATCGCCTGCATTCCGACGTAGAGAATGACGATGTTCAGGAGGCCGGTGTTGTACTTTCCTCGAGCGTCGTTGCTGATCTAAAGAATATGGATTAGAACAATGATAGATGAAGTGTCAAAACTCACTTTAAGAATATTCCTGAGCTGAGTGAGGTAATTGACTGGCGTGCGGTTGTCGAGGTAGCTGTCCAACTCCGCTTTGTACTTCTGGAACACTTCCTCCGTCGTGATATCCCACTGCGACGTCGGATCCACCTTCATGAGCTCAGCGTTGGCTCCTGAATCCAAATCGTACGGATCCGCGTTCTGAAGCTCTGGTGGCGAGGCCCCAAGAACGATGCTGCGCATGTGAAAGCAGTTCGAAGGAATCACCTCACAGAACGCGTGGTGGTTCTCATAGAAGATTGCCGGGTAGGCCTGGAGCAAGAAACCCATGAGCCGGGTGGTGCCGTGAAGGAGCTTCTGCATCGCGATTGATTTCACGTTGATGTCCCGGAGGAACGGATGCATAAAGTACAAGTGGTACACAAGGATCTTGGCGTATTGAGTCCGGAGAAGCTGGGTTTGCTTGGGATCTGCGGGTTCCATGAACTTCTTGAGAACCTCCACGCTGCCGACCACGTTCAGCCAACCGAAGGCGAACCGCGTTGCCTTCGCGGGCTGGAGCTTCACGAAACATCGGTAGAAGAGTTCCAGGACTTCGGGTTGGGCGGAGAGGGAGCTGACCTCCGTGAAGTGCTTGAAGTAAGCCTTGAGGAGCTGGTCATAAGGAGCTCCGTAGAAGTCGTAATCCCGCTGTTCGTGGTCGGCGGTGATGGCCACGCAGATCGCTTCCAGCATCGTTCCCAGGAACTTGAGTTTCTCGGTTGTTTCACGGGGTTTTTCTGAGAGAATGCTGGAAAAATACTGATAAAATCCAAAGGTTTAGAGTGGGAAACTTACAAGAGGAGCTTAGGGAACGACTTCAAGTACGTAAGCGTAGCGTTCGGGTTCTCCTTCAAGGTGTCATAAGAGTTGTCGATGACGAAACGCGTTGAGGAAACGATGAACTCGGTCATGTTGTGGCCGCTGATCAGCTGCTCCAACTCCACCAGCAACGCCTGGTTCTCCGTCCTCTCGTACTCGTAAAAATTCTTCACGATCAGCTCCGCCTTCGCCCGCGACGGATCTCCGCTATTCCTGGACCTGATGATCTTCGCGTACCACGTCGCGCACTCAGGCAGAACGTTCTGGATCGAATTCTGGACGTTGTTGTTGGCGATGGCTCGGAACAGCTGCTGGACGAAGAAGACGAAGCGATCATGAGCCTGGGGAACGGCCTGGATAATCTTCATGACGTACTGGTCGTAGGATTGCGCTTGGAGGAGTTCCTGACCCAGCAGGAAAGCCATGGCTTCGTAGTTTCCGGAGAAATCCTTAGAGCGGACGATCACGTTGGTGACGACCTGGATGAGCTCGTGGTGGACGAGTTCGATCAGGAGGCACTTGCAGAGGCCGACGAAGACTTCGCGCAGGATTTGGGATGAGCGGAACTTGTCATGAGCGTCTAAATCTTGAGATCAGGATTATCCAAGACCAGCCGTAACTCACCATAAGCGTTGGTGTGCAATCGTTCTCCCTCGTATCCCCGGATGAACTGCAGAATCGCGTTCTGGACGATGTCCAACATCTTCTTGTTACTGATCGGCTCCTGCGCCTGGAGCTGATCGCTCACGATAAGCTTGATTTCGGAGAGCGCTTTCAGCGGCCTTTCCATCATCAGATCATTCTCCGAGAAGTTCTTCAAGACCTTGTCCAGATTCACATGGATCTCCGTCAACTGCCGGTGATACGGATCATACGGCCGCGCTTCCAGCCTTGTACAAGCCGGGAAGTCCATGTAGATCTTCTGCGCTCGGTGCGGGTTGTTCCTTAGCTCAGGCGGGAGGTTCTGGTACGCCATCACGAGCTCTGGGTTGCAGACGTAGGTGCCGTTGAGGCGGCATTCGATGTCCGCGCTGATCCGTTTCAGGACGTCGGCTTGCATGTTTCCGGCGATGTTTCCGATGATCATGTTGGTGATGCTGTCGACGTTGTCTTCGGCCAGTTTTGTCGCGGTTTCGTCGGCCATGCAGGACGGAATCTGCAAGGATAATGAGGTTAGAATACGCATGAATCGGTTGTAAGTGTGGGAGGCGCTCGGACGGCTCCGGTGCTTTTGGAGAAGCGCAAGTGAGTGGCTACTTCAAGCTACCCAAGACCTATTAGAAAACGATCTTACCTGGACTCCTTGAAGCGCATCCCTGAACACCTTGTGCATCAGCGGGATCAAGATACACTTGAACTCGAATTGCGCATTCGCAGCGGCGATCGCGTTGCTCATCTCCATCGCCGCTCTTCGGATGCCCTCTGGATCTTGTTCCAGGACGTAGTCCTTCCTGACGAGCTCTTCGATCAGCTTCACGACGCCTGAGGTGACGGATCGCCGGCACACGAGCTGGATCTTCTTCTGGAAGTCTTCGGATTCGACCAACTGCCGATAGACGGTCTTGATGGTATCCTTGAGATGCGGATGATGCCTGAGAACGGCCAGATTCGGGTAGATGATCATCTTGTTGACAAGTTGATCCGCTGGACTTGGTTCGCCGGATGGCTGACTGGATTGCATTGATACCGGTGGAGTGACGTTGGGAGGTGGAATGGCTGTGCTTGGAATCGGGTTCAGAGGCAGCGGACTCGCGCCTCTGGATGAGAACGCGTCCGTGCGCATCGACTGTGGGATTGGGGATGAAGAAGCGGATGATCCGAAGCCGTCGTAGTTTGGCACGACGACCTCGGGAGCGACGTAATGGGAGTTCTGACCCGGCTCGTAGAGTTGTGGCTTGATACGCCTGATTTGGTCTTCGTCCTTCAGATATGTGCTTTCTGAGCTGAGCGTTGCGAGATTGAAGTCGAGGTCCTTGCAGAGCAGTTCGATTTCAAACTTGAGATTGTTCTTGACACCGGGCATCGTGTGGATCTCCGCTAGGACGCCGACGATCGGTTTTATCCAGGCGCACTTGGAGTGGAAGATCTGGAACGGGTTAAGTTTTAGGATTTCATGGGGAATCACGGTTGATCTTACCTGGCTCTTCTTACACGTATGCAGCAGTTTAGCCACAAACGGGACTGCACAAGTGAGCTCGTGATCGCCCTTCAAACTCGCTTCCAGCAGCAGTGACTTCAGCTCCAGATCTTTGGATCTGATAGGAATGTTCCTGGCCACCGTCAGCAATCCCAGCCACGTTCCGAGGGTTTTCAAGTGCTGCCGGTCGTTCAGCATCGTGCTTGCGATGGGTACCCGCTTGTCGTTTCTCAGCAGCACTTTGATATTCCGGTACGTCTCTCTGACCACGTAGGACTCGAACGCACGGCCGTGGATCGACGTTACGAAGGTCGAGTAGAGGTGCAGGAAGTTCGGTTGTCCGAGGACTCGGTAGACCACAAGTTGTTGGGCCAGCCATTGAAGGAAAGAGTCGCCGTAGTGTTCGATGAGTTCGCGCATCTCATCGATCTGAAATTGGGGAATGAGGGTCGAGATCTAACCATTGAATCTCACCTTTTTAGGCAATTCCTGCAGCGAGAGGTTGTTGAAGAAGAAGGAAACTTGCTCCACGACGTTGCTCGGCGGAGCCTGGATCGCGGTTCCGTTGCTCTCCTGTATTCTCACCAGCGCGTCAACGTTCGGAGCATTTATACTCAACGAAACGGGCTAAAATCGGAAATTCTTAACAATCCCAAACACTCCATACTCACCGCTTCCAGCGTCGTTCTCCTCGGCTGCGGCGCTTGGACCCCAGGTGGTAGCCTCCTCTGCGCTCCACAGGAAATGAAGTCCTGCAAATTCTGCGGGAGCTGGCTGTAGTTGACGGTCCTGTTCATAAGACAGTCGCAGAAAAGCGGAATTTGGTTCAGCTGCATCTTCATTTGGCTTAACGCGTAAACGGCGAACCGCGGATAAGTGCGTTTGAGATCTGGGGCGACGGCGTTGTTGAGCGCGTCCACGATGTTCTTCAGCGCTAGCGCGTAGAATTTCCCGTCGTGTTGGCTGGAAACAAAATGGGGAAATCTTAAGCTTCGGAGATTAGATGCACTTACTCGATGATCTGCTCCCGGAACATGACGCCGTACATCTCGGCCATCAACTTCAGCTCGTTGTCGGGATACGTCAGCAGGTGTTTGAACTCGTCAAGGAAGAACTTCTTGATGCAGGCCAGCGTGCTCTGAAATTGGGACTTTCAGCATGATTTCGGGGTTTCCGGGCGACTTACGAAGTCCTTTTTGTCGCTGGAAGATCTCAATTTCTTCAGCTCTTTCACGCATTCGTCGAAGGGGTTTTCGAAAGGACGCGCTTCGGCCATGAGCTGAAATGAGGGTCTGGTAAAATTCGAATTCTAGCATCAAGAACGTACCCTTTGAAAAAACGCGTTTGCGTTGTCTTCGATCTCCTGCGGGAACTCATCCTTCTGCATCAGGATATTCTCCTTCTCGAGTCCGTTGAGCATCGCGTTCTGCTGCTGGTCGAACCCGTTCGGGGTGCCGTTGCGGTGGTATTCCATGGCCGGGGAACTGGCGCCGGATCCTCGGGACCTGTTGCCGTTATCTGAAACCGAACAAGAGCATAAAACACGCTTCGAAAATCGCGAAAAACTCACCCAAACTGCCCCAATCATTTATGACATGCGGCGCGGGAGGAAGCTGCTGCATGCTCCCGGTGTGGGTGGCCCGATGGACGTGTGGGTTGAGAACATAGTTGTGCCCGTTCTGGAGCATCTGGTAGGACGGAGACCCGTTGTGCCCGTTTTGGTGCCCGTTGTAGGGCTGCTGCTGTTGCTGCGGCGGCGTCGATGGGCCGTAGAACTCCTCCGCCATGATTCTGCAACAAGCGAAGCGGTAATTAAATGCGGAGAAGAAGGAGGAGAATGCGAGAAGGTGTGAGTTGTGCGCAAAGGGGTGAAAAGAAGGCTGATGCCGTACGATTAGGGACGTGGAACGTGGAAAAGCGAAGTGCGAAGATCGCGGTGATCGGGGTATTTACCCAGCGAGGCCGAATCGGAATCTCGGATTTCCGAAATTCACAGAATCGCGCACAAAGTCGAAAGGCAACGAAATGCAGCATTTGGAGTACCGTAATCTGGCCTTCGGGCTCAGGGACGACAAGAGGACGAGCTGGCAAGGCTTATGCGTGCCCGTAAGCTTGAATTTTGGCTCGTTTTCGAGGTATTCTTGGGTCTATTTCTAGCTACCAGCGCGGCGAACCGGATTTCAGATTCGCGACTTGACGCTATGTGCTAAGCATCCGTAAAAATCACGTTCTAAGGCAAGCGGGACTCGTTGTCCCAAGGAACCCAGAAGCTGTACAAGCTAATCAAAAGCCGTAAAATTGAAGAAACTCTGATCCAACGAACGGATCCTGAAAAATGTGGTTTGGGTCCGAAAAGCGATGCTCTTTCCAAATTTCAGGTTTTCGCACTTCGCCAGATTGATAAGCAAATGTCGCTTTTAAGATTTCTGGCAGATAGGCTCAATTAGCAGGTTTTGGTGCTTGGGATCAGATGCTGGAGGTTCGGGTTTTAAGGGCTTTAGGGCAGATAGGAAGCTGGCGTTAGATGTGACCAGTTTTCGGGGTTTCGGAGAGCTTGGATTTCCGAAATTTGGACCCGAATTAGATATTCAAATCTCCAATTTTCCCCGCAGTTCGGGTCTATAAACCAAACCTTGACTAACCTGACTCCCTCGTTCCCTCACTCCAGGTAACGGCCTCTACACCACCACCCCCAAGCAACCCATCTTCCGCTCTTCTTCTCCGGCTCCTCTTCCCACATCACAACTCTTGTTGTGCGCGGCGGTGCTGCTGTACATACATACATGTTGGGGGCTGCTCAGATTATCGATTTTATATATCCCTTGTAAGTCCTCCGCCTCCTCTTCGAGCTGCTCGCAACGGCTACATACACGTAATCATGGGCACAAATGACTTTTGAAAGGTGACTTCGGATGCACTTTTAAGGCGTCAAACGGGGCTAATCCAAAGAGGCAAAAAAAAACAGAGGAAATGTGTTCTGAGAACGAAGCGTTTTTTGGCCGAATCGATGCGGCGTGGAAGTGGGCGCTGGCGTTTCCTAATTAAAGCGGATTATTGGCCTCTTAAAGGGCATCTAGCCGTCAGTGAACGACGTGGGAATAACGTAGTAAGAGCCACTAATAGAAAACCAACCTTTAAAAAACTTGTATGGAATAATTAGACTGTGGAGATTGTTTCATTTCAGTTGGGGACGACAACGTGAGTTCGTTCTGTCAGCTCAGGATGGCTGAGGCGGTTTCGACGACCAGGAAAGAATTAGTTTTTGATCGAATTTTTCCTGAAATTTTCGGGGTTTAAGACTCGAAGAAAAATCGAGAAAAATCTCCGCGAACTGAACATGAGAACACGACACGGGTGACAAGTGGTGCAGGCAGGTCGAACGGGAGAACTTTCCAAGATTCACTACGTAGTAGATCTCTGAGAGGAGGATGTGTGTGTTGGAGTTTGCGTGGAGAGGAGGAGGATAGGGTAAACAGGATTTCCTCTCTGACGAGGGGCAATTTGAGGTAATTTGTGTTTACGAGGTGAGGAGGATGGGTCAAAGAACTCTGGACAGGAAGTATGAGGTTCTCGGGACTGGAAGTATGGGTATCTGAATGCAGAGGGTTAAGACCAGATCTGGATGACTACGTGCATCCTGGGTATCAATTCTTAGGAGCTTAATTTCATTTGAGTTTGGGGGTAAAAACCCGGAAGAAGGCGAAGGGAACGGCTTAGGCAAACCAATAAACGTTGCTTCGTGAATTGAGGGCAAAAAGCTATAAATTGGCTTGGGTCATGGAGGTCGACAGATACGGATTTAAGGATTTTGGAATTCGGAAAGTCAAAGAACCAGGAAGAAATACCTCAATCCCCGAAACAGCTTGAAAGAAGCCGGGTCCTAATCCCGAAAAGCCTCATTCACAGCTACTCAAACTACAACTACAACAAACTACAGCTACAACAAAATACTCAAAAATCGGAGATTTTTAGGTGACCGGAACAGGAATTTCAGCTCGTTCTGTGATCTTTGGATTCCTTCCTAGTTCCAAGCAGCCTATGCCGCTTTCAAAATGCCAAAACTAGCTCAGGATTAGCTAAAAACTCAAGAGAATAACAGCTTTCCGATATAAAGTTCAGTAAGCAATCCTTGTTTATGCCCACGATCCTTAGCCGAGGTTTCGTGTAGGTGTTTAGGATCATCCGACATCTGAAAACAGCTTAATGTCAATACCGAAAAAGTGACATTACAGATCTTCCAGAAATTTGGAATTTGGCTTTAGGCTCCGAAAGGCCAAAAACGTCAAAAATCCCGAAATTCCGAATAACGTAAATAACAGCTCCACGTTTCTTGTTTACGTGTCCACGTCTCCACACGATCCTCGACCGAAGCGTGACTACGTGTAACCACGCAACACATTTTTCCCCGTTTCCTCTTGGAAAAAGCCGAAAACATTTATCCGCTTAATCCCCAAACTCATGTGTTTACGAGCCCCAACTTTCCGACCTCCGAAGTCCAAAAGTATCCCTACGCAACAGCTCCAATCCGCCCTCTTCCTCATCCATAATTCCGTCCACTTATCGATCTAAAAAAGTCACAAAAATCAATGTGTGCGGCGCGGGGAAAACGACGTTACGAATCTTGGGAGTTTCGTCTTGGGGGTCAAAGAGATGTTTCAACGCCGTCTGATGAAATTTAAAGCCGATTTCGTCAGCAGCGGGAACAGCTAAAGTCTAAGAATAGATCCCCCACGCAGGTGCATGAGAAAATCAATCGACTTTTTATGCATTTAAACGAGGGGCGAGAGGCGATCGTGTGATCACCACTCGGGGAAGGGTCACGTGCTCTTCTCTCGGCGGCTTCTCCGGACGTTCAAACAAACGCCGCGGCGGAAAACGTGCGAACAACGTCGCGATATTTATCGACGACGCAATGTTTTCCGGCGCTTTCCAGAAACACAAAAGACACGGAAAAAATGGAGATCTGCAATTCAGCGCCGCTCACAATGGGACAAAATGGCCTTTCCCGATCGATGGATGCCCGAAAAAGAGCCATCGATTGTGGGGAAAGGCGGAAGAAGCGCATAGATTCCCTCTAGGCAATTAATCTAAATCTGCCGGAATCTTTAATTGCAACTTTGGAGAAGAGGATCGAGTCTTCGAGGCGTGGAAGTGCAGATATGCTCTCCCAAGAGGACGCTTGGGATGGGCATCACAGGATGAGCCTTATCGATTCCTAGGCGCAGCAGGCGTCAAATGATAATTGGACCCAAAGAGTATCTCTGGACTGAAATAGGCCTCGGAAAGGTCTCTGAAAAAGCACTAAAGGAATACGGTTTGTAAACAACGCGCGCGGAGACGGAGAAATTTGATATTTATTGCGTCTCTGTTTGAGAGCAGCTGGGGGAGAGGGAGGCTGGGATGGGAAGCTGGGATGGGAATGGACGGTAAGGGCTTTTAGAGGTGGATTCTGGTTGATAGGGCTTTAGGTTATAGAGGACAAGATTGGAGATTTGTTGATCTGGCGTCAAATTGGGACAAAAGCTGAAATATGGAATTCTTATGGAGGCTAAACTGGTCGGATTCTTAGAGTTCCAGGACGGGGAACATGCAGGAATCCAGGACATTCATATAAGCTTAATTTGTCCGAGTTTCGGGATCTAGTTTTCGAGGTTTCAAAGCCAAGAGAACGATCTAAATACGCTTCACAAGTTTGGCTAATCCGCTTGCTTCGTGGACACTCCATTCCTCGGCCCAAAGCCTCTAACTCCCCTGACTCTTACAGCCTTCCCAAACCAAACGTTTAGAGATTTCCGACTCCTAAGCTCAGAAAAGCCTTGGCTTCACATTTCCCAAAATCCTGGAATTTTAAAAACCAATCCACGAGAAACGTGGAAACGCTGCGACCTCCCAAATCGGCCTCAATTGACCACCCCAAACCCAGCCATCCATGTCAATCAGAAAAGGACCAAGCCTGCACCCTCCCAAACTTGGATAGGCATAACACAACTTCCCAACCGCCAACTACTGCGAACCGCGCAAAAATCGATGCTGCCAACAACGCCAGCCAGCCAAGACCTTCACGGACCGTACCGACGACCCAGAGGGAGAAGAGAATCTAGCGGCGCGAAAAAAACCGGAGGCGAAACGTTTCTTGCGACAGCGTCGCATAAGCTATGCCGCTCTGGGAGCTACTGCTGCCGTCGCCGGCGTCGCTGCTGCTGCTGCTGCTACTGGTGCTGATGCTGTTTGGGGGTGGCGAGCGAGAGAGGTGGCGAGGAGATGGCGATTGACCCACACTCGTCGTCGTCGACGTCGTCGGCCAGCGACGCCGGCGACCGCCGCCGACCAGCGGGACCACCGGCCGCGCCCGCCGAAGATGTCGAGTCGACGACGACGCCGGCGACGGACAAAGCGGAAGAAGAAGACCACGACGACGACGCTGGCGAGGACGCCGCAGCCGCGTGGTGGACTAGCTTGGGGAGAGCGCGGAGGACCTGCCGCCGCCGCGAGAAGACAAGAGAGCGTCACGCGCGACCACCAGCGCGATGCCATAACGGCTAAACAACCGAGGCGCGACGCCGCCGCGGCGATCGAATTTGAGCTGCGCGGAGAACTGCGAGCCGCAACGAGGAGGGCCGTGATCAATCGATGTGTCGCCGCGGCTGGGAGAGGGATTTCGGAGGGTGCGGAGAACAAAGGGGTTTGGAAGGGGGAGAGAGGTGGGAAAGGGCAATTAAGGGCATGTGGGGAGAGAGGGAAGGAGGGTTTAGGAGCGGTGGTTGGGGAAAACCATGCATTATTTAGGAGGGAGAGGTTTGTGGGATTGGCGGCTTCAATTTCGGGTTCTCTTGGATCAACGTCGCCTGGAGGCTCTAATGGATCTTTCCAGCCTTCTGCCACTCATGGATTCTGACCTGAATCATGGGAAGATGTCTCTACGCTGCTCTCTGAACTCGTATGTCGCCTTTTGAGGTTGACTTCTCGGCTGCATCTCGGCTGCGGCTCCGATTCCTGCTTCATTAGAGTCTCCGTTTGCCGATCCAAGAACGGTAAGTAATCATCCCGGATCTGCCTGAAATGAGGAAGCAGGCAAAACCCTGATTTCCAAGCCTTAGGATTCCAAGTGATCAAAAGCCTCAGCCTCGAGAACCCTTTAAACCGTCCCGAACCAAACCACCTTATGACGTAACCAAGAAATGGCGCCAAACACTCTAAAGTGCATTTAAGGAGATCTCAAATTCTGCAACCTGGCTGCACTAAAAGTCCACTCTCACAAAGAACGCCGCCACAACCGAACACTTCCTCGATCTACGCGAGCAAACACGCGCGGGCGGCGAATATCAATGGTCAGGTGGTTAAACCCTGTCTTTGCACTTTCCGACCGGTCAGTTTGGTCGTCTACGTGCGGATCCTCATTCAGCAAACCTGGGAAATCTAGCAAGCCCTGGAAACGACTGGACAATCTGAGCAGATCTCAGCCAACCTCTGCACTACACTTCCAACGATCAAAAGCCCAATGCTCCAGAGCCACAATGAACAGATCAGAATCTCCAAAAGCGGCGGTCTTTGTCGGCAAGTAAACCTTGAAAAACCCAATCGATTAAAATGCTTTTTTCAAGGTCGAAACTTTGCAAGAGAACCGGAGCGCAAGTAATGACCTCACACAACGGAAATTGAACTTTTCGTCGTGGTTTGCAGGGAGTTGGGAGACGGGAGTATGAGGAGAGAGGGGCAGTGGTTGGGTGCGGTGAGGGTACGCTATGTACTCGATGGGTGCACGTGCCAACGGCCTGAAGATGCGATCTTTGTCTTATATGCGAAGACTTGGAAACTTCGAGTCTTTGATTTCGAACTTGGTTGACCCGACAACTCGTCTTGATCTCTGATTTCTTAGGCATTGAGATGAGTTAGGCTTTGGAATGACAGGAATCCCAAACTGAATGCTCTTGAGGAGCTTTCAGGGATTCCACCCGACCATCGTGATTCTTGGTGTTTGACTCCCGAAATCTGAATACAAACCTAATTGGGCGTTTTGACTTTTACGACGTCATCAATGGGCGATTCCCAGGAACGCAACATTCAACGAATCGTATCGCGCAGAGTCGTCAGGCGAAGGAAAAGGTCCTAATAGAACTAATTAAGATCTTACTCGGTTGGATGGTCATTGACGAGTGGCGCGTGGGGAGTATAGGGCATCTTGGGATGGGTATATCTGTTCGCGCGTTGGGCGAGAGAGTGGGCTAAGGTGAGCTGGGGAAGGCACAATAAGATCCAACCGTTCAAATACCCGATATTCCAAAATATTTCACATTTCAGAATTGGGACTTTGCATTGCTAATGTAGCCTGAGCCTCACATATCACAGGCATCCATAATCACCCTGTCCTGACATATCATGGATTCCATCCCAGCGATCTTCATCGACTCCGTTCTCCACACCGTCGTTCGGGACTCCTTCCGTCCTCTTGAATGCCTGAACAGCCAAAACTGGTCTTCCTTCGCCAGCCACCATTGGACCCAAAAGAAAAGCGTAGATTTGAGCACCATTTTGTATGAAGATCAGCGCCTACAGGACTCCAACAGGTTTTACATAGATTCCCTCGGCGGCGACGAATCCGTTTCAAACCATAGTTTTCAAAAGGCGGATCTCTGGCTCAAAGGCAAAGATAAACCAGGAAATTTCGAGGAATTAGAAAAATATCCTTGAGAAATCCAAGAGAGTACTTAGTCAATTTCCACGACGTTTGGCTCGAAAGTTGGATATTAGGGCTCATGTGGACAATGCCATAGCGGAGGAGTACCTGCAGTACAACCCGGATCTGGACAAATTTCCGAGACTCGCCTTCAATCTCCCTGGGTACCTGTGATCGTAAACGCGTGGCTGGATAATCCAAACGCTAAGGATTTACTCGTTTCTCGCGTTCATTTTGAATCTGAAGGACAGAAAATTGAGGAAAAGATTGAGGAACGCTTGGAACGTCTTCAGGAAACCAGAGATTTCAAGTTTCAAGTTCATACGGATTCGGAAGCTTGAAGGGGAAGCGATCCTGAAGATGTATTATTTTTGAATAAGGGTTGTTAGGATTGTTAACTTAAAGATACGAAAGGTTTCCGAGCCTTTTAAGCCGGTCCACGCTATTCTATTTGCTATTTGAATAAAGCCAAATACATAGACCTCCTTGTCATCGATTCTTTGACAAGACCCGTGCCTGCAAGCTTGGCAAACTCCGCCAGCGAACCGGGCCTGGCATAGAGGGAGAACGAAGGCCTGTAGGGCGCCCAATTCCACCAGAAGTGGAATTTCGGTATCTGTAGAAGCTGAAAATCCAACGGGAACTCCCTTTTTCCCCTTGCACCCTCGAACCTTCCCACGCTGGGTGTCCTCACAATGCCTCCTCATTTCAATTCCCTCTCTCCCTTGCACAGGAGGTCGGATTGGCTTGAGTAGGTGAGCGGATTGTAGCGGTGAAAGCTCCAGAAGGCCGTTGAGGACGTTACTGTAAGGAGAGCGCGCAGCTGAAGAGCTCACGAATCGGCGTAGAATCGGCGCTGGATGTCGTTGTCGTCGGCCGCTGTCGTCATAGAAGCTGCCGAGAAGATATGCAGCAACGCGTTCAGATCTGGCCTTGAATCAAGGGCAGAACTGGCCCAGGAAACCAAGTCTTTCCATCACAGAGTCCCACTCCCTCTCACCTGAACGCAGGCTTATTCATTCCACGTCACAGAGAGTCTTATCAGTAGCGACTCAAGCGCATCTCAGGCACCCGCTCAGTCAGTCAGTGTTAGATATGCCACGCTAAGCTGCTATTCACCGAATGTCGTCGATCGATTGGAACGAGCGTTTTGTGTTCAAAGGGGTAAGTGGATCGAGACCGGCCCCACTTGATCAGAGCTCGATCTTGTGTGACCATTAAAAGTCCCCTCCTGTATCCTCGAGTCCATCGAAACTCTGTCCCCGCATTCCACTCGTCCACCGAAGCGCACAGTCCGCGCCCCCGACAATCATACGTTTGGCCTCGACTTCCCAAGGGCGCAACTGCCGAGTCTCGGGCTC
>KN166844.1:2282-12898 GCA_000757745.1 Steinernema scapterisci | reverse complement strand
GGGGGGGGGGGGGCAAGAGTAACGCTCGATTTGATGATCATTAGAAAGTGCCGACTAGAAAATACGTATCTGTTAGTTATTTGCGGAAGCACAAATCAGCACGAAATAAACGAATGTTGCATTTATTCCAAAGAGATCCACATATATAGAACCTTCATATTCCTCGCTTAAGTTTAGCCAAGCGTTTCTCAGTATCTTCATACACAGCATCTAATAGTAATCCAACGAAAATAATAGAGAAGAACATAAAGAGCAAAAAATATGGAAAATGAGAATGAAGCGCTTCGAAACGGGGAATCGAGTAAGGACTTGTTTGCTTCTTGTCCTGGACCGTCTCTCTTAGTTCCGACTGTTCAGTCTGATCAGAGTGGATCTTACACTGGCGGATTTTGGCGAGCTTGCAAGTGCGGGTCTTGTGGAAGGCAGATATGCGCTTAGGGTCAAGTTCGCGCATCACTGAAGAATGCTGGGTGGGCATGACCAAGAAAGTCAGAAGAGATAAAGCTCAATCCGATGGTACAAAAATGGGAGAATTCAGGGTCTTAAATAGGATTACAATCCCACGTTAAGTGACGCTATATACGAACTTACCCGCATGGCTTTTAGTGGCTTTGGATCCATAGATCACGGACTACGCTCATCGATCTGATCAAGGCTGGACGTTAGTTAAGATGCTTTATTCGCAAAGGGAGATTACAGGGCCACATCAATCACAAACAGGTAATAACACCCTTAAAGCGATCTGCTGACCTCCGCCACGCCTTGACGACTCTCTTCGAACAACTCCGCCATTTTCTCGTACTCATTTGAATATCGCCTCGAGTCTACCTTCTTACGATACACAAGAGAGCCCACGTGGGAGCACTGCATACCTGCCATAGCAAACAAGAAGAGATAGTCTAAAAGCGTCTTGACAGTATCAGTCCAGTGGAAGCGGAGGAGAATGAAGATAAACACAAAAAGGGCGAAAGAACAGAACGTCGAAACGTCGAAACAAGTCGAGCGAAGATCGAATTGAAACGTTTCGAAGCGGTACAGCGAGTTCAGAATTATGCGTTTCTCGTCTTGAACCGCTTGTTTGAGTTTCAGGTGTTCTGGGATTGACAGGTCGACGATGGTCTTGTGGGGTTTAGGGATGAGGTCGGGCTTGGAGTTGAGGAGACGGCTGGTGACCATGATCGAGGGAGTCGGGAAGGGTTGAGATAACGATTCAGGAGGACAATGGCGAGAGAAGTTATTGGGGTTAAGCGAGAATCCCAGAGTTACGCCTTAAATGAGACGTTTCTTCGCACTTGTCGCATGGCTTTTATGGCGAAACCCCCTGGCAAAAGTTCCTGGCGATAGGTGTAAGTCGAACTCTCTCTCCCCTGAACCCTGGCTGATTCGTTCCACGTCACACACAGTCTTATCAGTGGCAACGGAACCGCGTCCCAGGCACCCGCTCACTCAGTCAGTGTTAGATATGCCACGCTAAGCTGCTATTCACCGAATGTCGTCGATCGATTGGAACGAGCAATTTGTGTTCAAATGGGTAAGTGGATACAGAGTCTAAAAATTGTCGTTTATGCTTAGGTCATTTCAAAGAAAACAGTCGATTTAGGAACTCCTGTTACTCCCAGCTTGAAAGATAAATCGCAGGACCTAAAAGCCCTACTGTTGCAATCTGGGATTATTAACCAATCGCAGCAGCTGAGTAAGAAAACTAAGGTGATCGTCTTGTCTCGTCTCAGGCGCTAACTTTTTGCATGTTTCAGAATGACCAAATGGCACCGAAGTGTTTCGGCGATATACATGGACCACATCCAATAAGACTAAGGTAAGAGCGCTTGTGCAGATTATGAAAATCACTCCCGTACCGTTCTAGCTCGATGAAAATCGCTTACGTAGTCCAAATAGCAACACTGCTCTTTGAAAAAAGTGTCTCAAGCTCACAAAAGAACCCAGTCGATGTAAGTATCGGCTATGTCGGCAAGTCAAACTTTCGCCTATTATCATTGTTCCATATTTTAGATATTAAAGATTACACAGATTCGATCAAACATGCTTCGATTTAGCGGTTATTCAGCCCAGGATTCTTGTTCTCATCATTCGTGCTTCCCAACATGGTCGGACCGAACGATGTCAGTAGTGCGCCAGTAGCGTCAAAGAGCTTCAAAGACAACTTCGCCAAAGGAGCCAATTCAAGCCGTTCTCCGATTGGAGTTCGATTTAAAGAACGGTGAGAACTGGTTTATGTCTTTCAGAATCACTATGAAGAATTTTCATGTTCAGGTCAGATTTACGAAGAACCAGTAGGCTCCATATAATCACTACAATACGATGTATCTGAAGCCTTGTTCACCCTTATGAAGGACTTCCTTACAGGATTAGGATTGCAGAAATGTAAGTCGAGCAGCCCTAACCAAACCATAATGTTAGCTTTTTCCGAATTGGTGTGAACGATTTAAGAGTTCACTAACATAAGAATCTTCGCGGAACGGAATACTGTATTTTCTGGATACTGACGACATAGATCAAGTGAGATTTGAATATTTTGCGATGTGTGTTTCTACCATTTCGGCTAGTTTCAGATTTCAGCACACACTTTAGAATGCCACATTCGAAGTAATGGTAGTCGGAAAGTCTGGATTTTTGCAGCTGGAAGATGATGTTCATTTAGTCCACACCAAGTTCTACCTTTCTAGGAGCAGCGTTCGATTTAAGGTAAGTGAGTTCTGAAGATTTTGGCAGTTTTGGCTAGTTTCAAATTTAGAAGCGGGGACATTTTAAAGCAGGAGAAATGTTCCACTCAATCGAAATAATGGCATGTTCAATCTGGATTCGACATCTGTAGATTAGGTATAAGATCTGAAGCCGTCTTAGTCACTAATGTTATGACTTTTGTTGTTTTAGAACGCCCACAAAACGCTTTAAAAAGCGATTTAGTGCGCCTACTACTACTTGCTGGATAATGACCGTGGGAGAAGACGATCAGGAGGAACTCCGAAACCCGTGGTTCTTGCAAGGAAACTGTCTTTCCGTCAAGAATCGAATCCCAGACATACACGACTCTCGAATAACTGCGAACACGGCCTGATTCGATACATTCAATGTTAATTTTGAGTTAGTTTCTATAAATATTTGTTCGAATAGTTGAAGGAATCCTTGTGGAATTAAAGCTTGATCTACAGGAGACTGCCGACAAAGAGGCTCCCGGGACAATACGCAGCAACGCTTTAAACTCCGGTGTTAAGAACTGACCCAAGAACGCTGTTTTTGAATCAGTTTCGCGATCTTTTCATTCCGGCGACTGGTTCGAGTCCCACCTCCTCGCCCCTGAACGTTGGCTCATTCATTCCACGTCACACGGAGTCTTATCAGTAGGAATAGAACCGCGTCCCAGACACCCGCTCAGTCAGTCAGCGTTAGATATGCCACGCTAAGCTGCTATTCACCGAATGTCGTCGATCGTGATCTTGGCGTAGACCTCCTTCGGGATCTTCTTCTGGGAGATCTCGATCATGGATTCGGCGACCGTTCGGACGGTGAGGCGATTCATCGTGCCCCTGTAGTGAATGATTGCCAGAGTCAACTGATGCGATTGTCTCAGCTGGAGCGTCATCTCTGTGGCCGCGAAGCGAGAGCGGAGCTGCTTGTTGGGAGACCATAGATTGCTGAGTTCCGTCTGGTGTTCCTTGTCGGGTTTCTTATCCTGGATGTTGTGCACAATGACTTCGTCACCCCATTCCAGTGTCACCAACCCCAATTTGGGTTAAGCCCTGACATTAGGGGCAGACGCGAGTTCCTTCGAGCCTGTCTTGGCTCTGCCCGCTTGGGCGCGCGTGGTCCTTAACCCCAACGGCTGGAAGCCTGGGGGTTGACACCAGGTTTATAATGGCCTCTGACTTTGAAATCAGAGGTGCTTCGCTGGTCTGCTGCTGGTCCTACCACGCGGGTCTTCAAGTGGAATTGTCGGGATCGGCATAGGAATAGTCTCGGTGTGGAATCTCAAATTTGGGTAATTAAACCTTTATATACAATAAAGCACGATATGTTACACGGTAAATCTACATAATAGAACATAGATACATTCGTCGCTCATGAGGCATAGCGACAAGCAGAGCCCAGTGGGAAAGGTCCACGTGAACAGGAAACGCGATTCTATCGTAATCCATCACGTCAATGTTCTTAAAGAAGCGCAGATGATTGTAATGGCTACTGTTCGCTGCCTCCCAGAACATTGTTTGTATGGCGTGAGTCTCAAAATTGTAAGATTAGGTTTTGAAGGATTTTAACGTGACTCACTCCAGAGTTAAGAATGTCGTTGAGGAGAGCGCCAAACCCGTCTATTACCGAATCGTTGACCCATCTTAAACCCTGCAGAGTTTGCAGGTCTCTGCCAGTTACGACAACTTCTCGCCGTCGAAAATAGACTTGCATCTCATTCGCCGGATTCCAAGCCTCAAAGTCGAACTCCGACGCCTTGCTTTGCTGACGTCTTGAGAAGAGTTCAGCCGGTGTGAGTCGCGGTTGGGCAACGACTGATGGAGGCGCAGCGTCTGGTTTCGCGCTAGGGTGATGGTCTGTGCGGTCGCAGTAGTGGCATCCTCCCTGGACTCTTCTGCATGTGTCTGAGTGTTTCTTGGGACACTTCCGGCACAGTTTGTTGTTTCTGACCAGCTGTCGCCTCCTTCCAGTTTCATTTCTCCGTCTTTAGCCTTCGTGGAGAATGTGACCTTGACGTCTGCCCGGCAGGCGATCGCGACTGGAGCGTCGTCCTTCTGGTTCTTTCTCGCAGCACCCATGTCTTGTGTTGTAGCTGGGCAACAACGTACAAGGTTGGTGTGAAGGTTTGCATCGCAAGGATGAGTTAAGATTGGTGGGCACCCGTAGGTAATCCCGAAGCTTCTCGATTGAGAAACTATAACTACGCGGCGAACGTGAAAATCTCTGCCTAGTGCGCGGCATCGAATGTCCGATCTGTGGCCCTCGGCGCCCTTTTATGCGGTGATCGGGGCGCGTGAACGCGTGTTGAAGGCACCCCAAGGTGGGCCGGGAGGAATAACGGGAAGAGGAACGTGGGTTCAAGTCTGGAATAGCACAAAAGACAATGGTGTCAGAGAGAGAAACACAAGCACTCACCGAAGATTGAAGACAATTCTCCTTGCGAGTTGAACGCAGTCGACGGAGACACCAGTGGTCGCGCAAGGGATACAACCCCAAAGTGACGCAATATCGGGACGGAGGCGACGCCGCGCACAGTTTGTTTTGAAACTCAGACGCAGCGCTTTACATCCCGCGGCACGGCAGCACCTCACCCTGAAGGGCGGGGTCAGAGTTTCGAGGGTGAAACTAAAGGGGCGCGTAAGGGGTCGCAAATGCTAAGGACGACCGGCGCTCACACGTCCCAGGAAGAGACGAATGGACACGTGCCCTAATCCTAGAACCGGCGATGGTGAGAGGGCTAACGATCCTGTAAGGTTTCGAGGTCGAAACCTAAGTGTGCCAAGAGCCAAGAAGGCTGCCTGAAAGCTATCACTTCTGGCGATTGGTGCGTGGCGCTCTTTCACCTGACCGCCGGTTGATTCATTCCACGTCACAGAGGGTCTTATCAGTAGCGGCAGAACCGCGTCTCAGGCACCCACCCGCTCACTCGGCCAGTGTCAGATATGCCACGCTAAGCTGCTATTCAACGACCCAGCAGAGATGTCATCGATAGATTAGAGCGAGCGCTTTGTGTTCAAATACGTAAGTGGAAACAAACGGCCAGAACTGATTTATGTCCTTCAGAATCACTCTGAGGGGTCTTCATGGTCGACTTTGGCCCTAACCGCACTCCCCACCTGCCCTAATAAAACCATAATGTTAGCTGTTTCAGAATCGTCAATGATGGATGGCTTCGCAGCCCTCTTCGAAGTATCTGCTGAGCCTTGCGAAGCTGAATCTATGCTTGACGAAACGATAGAGATTACGTCTTTAAGAACCGGAATACTGTATTTCCTGGATACTGACGACATAGATCAAGTAAGCTTTGATTATCTTGGGACGTGGGTTTCTACCATCTTAGCTAGTTTCAGATTTAAGCACACACTTTAGAATGCCACATTCGAAGTGATAGTAATCGGAAAACGTGGATTTTTGCTGCTGGAAAATAATGTTGATTTAGCCCACATCAAGCACTGCCATTTAAAAGACCAACCATCGATTTAAGGTAAGGAATTTCTAAGATCCTGACAGTCTTGATTAGTTATAGATTTAGAAGCGGGGACATTTCAAAGCAAGAGAAATGCTTCAGCTATTCGAAATAACGGTATGTTTAATAACGGTGTTGTCTTATAGCTTTTGTCTCTTTCAAGACTGCTAATTTCACGTGCGATAAAGAGAAGATTCATCTACAGCGTCTTGACTCAACCTATTGTGGTTTAGTCATGTCGCTCTTGGACTACACTTTTAGATGCCCATCCAAACTTGCCGTTAGTGAACTTTTGCCAATTATAGTGATGAGTGGCTTTGTGTTTTTAGAATGGTCGAATTAAGAAATCCATAGCATAGCAAACCTATTACGGAAATAGCCTGTTGGAGAAGAGAAGCTAAATCAGGCACTTTTGGACGAAATATTTGTTTTTGAGAGCCGTTGGCCTAATTCGGCATATTGACCGCCATGCCTAATACAGCCAATTGTGAATTTGGATTTAGGGTTGTAATAAATATGTTTGGAGACTTGAAGCTTCAAGCGGAGGTTGGATTGGCTTGAGTAGGTGAGCGTATTGTAGCGTTGAAAGCTCCAGAAGGCCGTAGAGGACGTCACTGAGAGGAGAGCGCGCAGCTGAAGGGCTTGCGAATCGGCGTGGGATCGGCGCTGAATCTACAGGCCACTACCGCCACAGTAGCTGCCGACAAGATGCACAGCAACACATTGGGTTCTGGTTTTGAATCAAGGGCAAAACTGGCCCAGGAAACCAAGTCTTTGAGTCCGTGAATCCCACTCCCTCTTCCCTGAACGCTGGCTCTTTCATTCCACGTCACACAGAGGGTCTTATCAGTAGCAACGGAACCGCGTCCCAGGCACCCGCTCAGTCAGTCAGTGTTAGATATGCCACGCTAAGCTGCTATTCAACGAATGTTGTCGATCGATTGGAACGAGCGTTTTGTGTTCAAATACGTAAGTGCGTTCAAGATTCTTCATGATCGTAATACTTGCTTAGGCCAATTCTTGTTCAAGTCAGGGTTTAAGCGCTTATGGACGGCAAGAAGCGAAGTGGTGTATGGATGCCCAGTTGGTAAGTCTATCTTACTATGCCCACTGTTCTATGGCTCCAATATTGTTTCTAAATAGCCCAAAGCCGTAGACTTCAAATTTAATTGACTTTAATAGGCGGTGTGTTGGAGGTATGTGTTTCAGATCCATCATGACAGATCTACATTTGCAAACGGGGTCTTTTAAATAGAAGAAGACAATTTCTACTCCTGGCCAACGATAAATCTCAGGTTGCGTCCGGCCAATTGCGTGACGTGGAAGCCTCAAATGGGTAAGTTCAAAGCGCTTTAAAGTTTTATCCTCCAGACAATTTTCCACATTCCAGAAAATCGTCAAAATCTCGAAGAGAATGAGAGATTCAGAATCTCAACGTTTGTCACAATATTCGTCGATTTAAGGTGAGAACGTTCAGGGAGATTTGCGAATCTGTTCTTATCTTGAACGCAGCTTTGAAGCTACGTATTTTAGGTCCAAATGCACCTAGCATATCCGATCGTAGCAGCATCCAATGAACGTGCACTGAGTCAACGATTTAAAGTAAGTTAGTTCTGAAGCTTGCTTCTCCTTCAGCCAATCCTGCAATTCATGTAATGACTTTTCACGTTTTAGAAAGTGAACTCACTTTTGCGCGAAATATGGACTACTCTATTTGCTACCGTGGAACTCATGGTTAGCAAACTCAACGGATTCGTGTAGATCTCTAAAGACCAGCATAGCCACGATAGTACGGAAAATGCCTGTTGGATAAGGAACGCCAAATAACGCACCTGTAAAATATTCGTTTTGGATCGCTAGCGGCTTTATCAGACATACCAGCGGCGTTGTGCGATGAATCTGATTGTGAATTGAGTTGGAATAAATATTGCTTGGAGAGTTGAATCATAAGGCGAAGGTTGGATTGTGGCAACTAAAGCTTCGGAAAGCTGTAAAGCACGTTTGTAGAAGGAGAGCGCAAGCTGGGGTTCTCGGGAATCCTCGAAGAAGTGGATCTGGATCTATAGGTCACTGCCGTCACGCTTTAAATTCTGGTCAAAACTGAGCCAAGGACTCAGCTTGTAAAATCAGGTTCGCGATCTCTTCTTTCCGGCGGCAGGCATGAGTCCGTGTACGCTGCTCCACGTCACAGTAAGTCTTATCAGTGTCACCGGAACTGCGTCCCAGGCACCCGCTCACTCAGTCAGTGTTAGATATGCCACGCTAAGCTGCTATTCACCGAATGTCGTCGATCGATTGGAACGAGCGTTTTGTGTTCAAAGACGTAAGTGGACACTGAATCATGACTTTTATTTAGAAGTATCGGCCAGAACTGATTCAGCTCTTATAGATGAATCGTCGTGGTCAGTTCTGATTCGTACAGAGACACCACAGGATCGATTACAGCGCTGCAGTATTTGGTGTATATCGGGCTTTGTTTACCCAAATCTACGACTCTCGTGGCCTTGTAGGAGCGGACTTATGCCCGGAAAAGTAAGTAGTAAGGCTCATTGCAGCGTAAATCAAGGCAACTATGTTTCAGCGATATATGCCAATGATTCGCGACTTGCTTCTATTCAGCTTCGGAATCAAGCATAACTTAGGCACATGAAGCAGATCAATTCACAGTAAGTCATTTTCAGGGATCTTTGTCCTAACCGAACTCCCTCGCTGCCCTAACCAAACCCTAATTTGGTTGTTTCAGAAGACGAACTACAACGATGTATATAGTATTTAGTGAGCTCGAAGTATTCCTAAAGCCTTGCCAAGCTGAGAAGAGCTAATGAGGCTTATCCTAAGCGAAGCAAGAAACTGCCTCTTTGGTGGGCGGATTACTGTATTTCCTGAATACTGACTGTATAGAGCAAGTGAGCATTGAAGATTTTGGGACGTGTCTTTCTATGATCTCGGCCAATTTTAGATGTCAATACGCTCCATTTGTAGAATCCGTAGACTCCGCCTGCAGACTCCAAACTATGCTAGGAATCATCCATCGTTAAATCTCTTTTTTCGAACGATTTAAGGATTCAACACGGGGACATAAATTAAGTCTCTGCTCAAAAATATTAAACGATTTAATGTAAGTTGTTTGATATTTGAACTCTCTGTCTCGCCTTCCTCCTAACCTTCAACTAATTGAGACCGTTTCAGAATCATCAAGTAGTTGGCTTCGCCAAATACGGTTTTTGCACCAATGGACGATACACGATTTATTCAATATACATGATATAGTTTGGGTTCATCTGTAGCCGTGAATCCCTTATCACGCCCACTTGTTCTTATCTGTGCTAAGCTAATAAACAGGTGTTTCAATACCCTCAAACTTCGCAACAAGACACCAAGACAAGACTTTCCTAATCGCTAAGCTCCAATCTGATGAATAAGGCTATACAGGATCATTAGCCAAAGTCTCTGATTTCCCCCACTCCCCAGAACCAGCCCTGACTCACCTCCTTTCCTCCCATCCCCAACACAATTACGCAACTTTGGCGCATCTTGTTTTCTAAGGTTTACCTGACGCATGTGTAATCGGCGCATCCGAGCGTTCGATAATCTCCAGCTTTGAGATTTCCGTCCCTTCATTCCCTAACCCAACCTTATTAGCGACCGGACTCCAAAGTACTTTTCTCCCGTGCCTCCTTTCTCCCCACCTCCTTTCGACTGCCACGCGCACCTTGTGCTCTTATTGCCGCAAACTCGATTATCCGCGTTTGTGTTCCTTGTTTGTTTCTTCCTGTCCCCACTATGTCTCCCACGAGGTCACCCACGATGCCCCCGATCGTCCCGAACTCCGTGGTTCTGGGTAACTTGGACCCGACGGAGTATTTCAGAACCAAGGTTTTGTTTGTTTGTTTCTCTCTGGTAGTTTCCAAGGCTTCGAGCCTGGTTCTAATGAGGCCATTTCAGCTGAGATTCGTTGGCACCAGCACCAATGGGATGTGCATCTACTATAGCCTGCAGAGACCTTATAATCACACGGCTTTTGGACTGTTTCTGGCTGCCAAGAGCTTTTCTAATATCACTGGATTGACTATTTTCCTGGTTTGGTGTCTGCCTCAGACTTTCTGGTAAGTTTGGAGATCTGGATCAGGATCCCGAGACTCAGTTTTGGTGGGTTCTGTCCGCGACTTGGCTTCAATTTTGTCCTCAGCTCTCTAAGATGAGCAACATCCCCAAATGCCCTTTTGAAATTGTGTTGATGCACAGATTAACTCCCAAAATAGATCCAAAGAAGCGCCGTGACGTAATGTTTGTTGCCTTGAATAGAAGTTTCTGGGAAGAAGTTAGAGAAAGAGATGAACGGCTAAAGGGATTTGAGGAGAGGATGAAAGGATTGAGGCGCTGGAACGGGAAGTTCGACTTTTACGACGTTTCTGTGTATCGTGGTCTCCATTGTCCATCTTTC
>KN166842.1:49044-59300 GCA_000757745.1 Steinernema scapterisci | reverse complement strand
AACGGCGGACAGATCGTGGTCGGGTTCTTGCAGTGCGAGTGCTTCTCCCTGAAAAAAGGAATATTAGAAATCTGTAACTTGGGAAATTGGACTTACTTGAAGTACACCTTGAGGACGTCGTTGAGCGAGCTCGTCGGCTGCTTGCTCCCAGCGTTTGGGTTGAACTGGAGCTCATCGGCGCGGAAGTCGTATCGCGTCTTCGCGATGATGTTCGACCTGACGATGCGCTCCTGGGAGAAGTCCTTGGCGTCTTCGTCCTTGATGGTCAGCTTCATGACCTTCTCGACCAAGGTCTTCGCCTGCTTGTAGAAGAGCTCCTGCTCCGGCCTGTACGGTGCTTGATAGATCTTCTTGCACGTGGCCAGGAGCTCGTCGCCTCCTACAAGCGGCAGCTTCGAGAGCATCTGGCGGATGTCCTCGCAGCGCGCCAAGCCGATGAGGGCGTTACAGGCCGCTTCTCGGATCAGAACGTCGTTGATGGCGTTCCGATCCGAGTTCTTCTCATCGTTCGAGATGAGGTGCATCAGCATCAGGAGCCCGTTGTGCGCCCGGAAGCGCTGCCAGAGCTGCACGACGTCGGTCGAGGGCTTGCCCTTCCGAGTTTCCGGGTCGTACTGAAATTGGAGCTTTAGGATCGATCTAGGAAAGGTATATGACTTACCTGGTTCAACGGAGCTCCCACGAGGTTCGATACGATGAAGAGCGACAGACGGAGGCACTCGTCGGAGTCTTCGAAGATCCTCCGGTCGCATATCTCCATGATGTAGCTGAAATAAGGCAGATTAGGACTGAATAAAATGAGAATGGCTTACCCGAAGATGGTCTTCATCTTCTGTCCCTCATCGGCGTTCTCGTCCAGGAGCCGCATACGCATCACTGGGAACGTGGTGACGATCCACACGAACTCCAGGAGCGAGCGCATGATGTCCAGGCGTCCGTGGCACTCGGTGGGCCGGACCAGGAGCATCACCTTATTGACGATGCGCATGAAGCCCAAGCGCTCCAGGTCCAGGATGGGTTTCCATCCGATGTTATACGAGAACAGTTTGTTCATCGCTTGGACCGCTTGACGGAGCGAGTTGGGCTCCAGCCTCAACGACTTCGTCGGAGGCAGGTTCCGGACGATCGACGGGATCTCCAGCTGCGGGCTCTTGCGCACGAGCTGCATGAGCTTCAAGTGCAGATGTGCCTCCGCGTAGCTTCGGAGCGTCGCGAACGCGTTCGAGAGGCATTGGATGCTGCTCTCTATGTCGTCGCTGAACAAGTACTCAGGCCCGTCGTGCATAAGCGTCAGGGTGCTGACGTAGTTCAGGAGCGTCCGACGACCGTCCTTCTTGTCGAACCTTTCTAGGATCGGCCTGTACGGCAGAGCGTACGAGAAGAACATCGCGATGGTCGCCCGGCCGGACTCGTAACTATGCGCCAAGAGGTACAGCGCATAGTCCACGATCTCGTCCAGCGTGCTCTCGGGCAGACTGCACACGGCCTCCATTACGTCGTTGGAGTACGAGAGGTAATAGAGGCACGTGGCGACGCCAATCGAGGCCATCGACTCACGAACGACCCTCATCAGCTTCTCGACTCCTCGTTTGGCGATCCACGCGAAAGCGAACTTTCGATGGACGAGGAGGGAAGAGATGAACTGAAAGAAGACAGAGATTAGGAATCGATCTAAGGAAAGCTAAGGACTTACTCGAATGGCGTCGTAAGTCAGCCTGACATCGCGGGTGTTGTTCAGGTCCAAGTACTTGAGCAGCAGGTCGAGTGTGTTGTTCTCGATCACTGCGCTGAGTAACTGCAACTAGGAATTCGTAATTAAGGTAATTGAAGCTAAGGAACTTACATCTTGGAACTCGCCCAGTGTGACGAGGTACTGGAAGATCATCCGCTGCTCCATGACCGATGTGAGCGGCCATAGGCATTGCGGTTTGTAGGTGATCTTGTTCAGCTGCGTGATGCTGCTGTTGCTCCAGCCGTTGTCCAGGGCTTCCAGCGGCGTCTCCGGGAGCTTCGACGATTTCTTGCGGTTCTGAAATGTCCGAAATTAGGTCTGGGAAAGGCAGTGCGGTAAAACAAACCTTGGGCGTCTTCTCTGGTTCTTCCGCGGTGTTCACCACTCCTGCGGCTGCTTTCAGCTTCTTCTTCGGTGGTCCTAGCATCGGGCTTCCATCTGGGACTGCGGCCATCGTACTAAAAACCCAAAAATCAGTAAAATTCTAAGCTACAAAGAGACTTACTTTCTTCTGGATGTGCTTGACTGCCTCCTCGGCGTTTCCTTCGTCGGCGGCGCCTTCTTCTCTTCGGCGCGCAGTTGGGCGAACGACGTTGGCATCGATGCCATCTTCGCCTGGTCTTCTTCCAGGTATTCTTGCTTCATGGCTTGCTGAAACGGATAGTTTTAGGACTGTTTGGAAAATCTAAAAAGCTTACCTGGACCTCTCGTAATCGCTCCAGGCACAGCGATATCAGCCTGGTGTTGTAGGAGCTGAAGGCGGCGTCCTTTGTAATATCCGTGCAGGCGGCGATAAGCCCGACGGCGTAGGCGCGGAGCTCTCTTGTCGCTCCTTCTTCTGCGATCTTGTAGAGCTTCTCGCAGAAGTCCTCTACGTCCTGAAATTCGAAGATTAGTCTCTGGAAATGTGGGCTAAAGACTTACCATAACGATCGAGTTCGTGTCGATGACCGGCAGGATGCTGAGGAGCAGCCTGGTCGCCTGCGTCGCCACGTCTGTATTGGCGTGGAAGACGTACGACATGCAGAGCTGGAAAAAGAGAAGGATTAGAATCTGAGTATTTAGAAGAATGGCTTACCTGACTCAGGAACTGGTCCTTCGCGCACAGCTCCTTGATCCCCAGTGAGTACGACGTTGCGGGGTTCGTCCTCACTGGGATCCGGTCGTCGTTGGGGTCCGGGTCTTCGAGCAGGAACTCTTGATAAGCGCTCTCGAAGAGCGCTGCCATCCTGGAAACAAGAACAGTCATCAGAGGCCAATTTAAGCCAGATTTTAGCCCCTCGTCTAGAGTCTTCTAAAGGCCTCACTCCTGTCCCCTAAACATCCCCAAAATCCCAAAAATAACGTACCTTTTGAGATGATCCGTTGGCAAGTATCCTGCTGTCTGGTTCGAGCCCAACCATTCCTGGTATATGCGGGCGAACTGCAGACATGTCTCGTCCGTGGCAGCTTCGCGCTGCCGCGGGAGCGGAGCGGACGTTGTCCGCAACGGGGCATAGAAGTTGTCCCGGTTTTCCATGTGTCTGGAATGAGAAGAATAGACGTCTATGATGCACTTCTAGACATGTCGAACGCGGAAATCACGGGGAAACACGAAAATGCGTCTGGAGGCGACGCTACACGAACAACTAGACACGATCCCAGAATCAAACTCGCACGACGCGTCTAGACAGCGAATGTCTGGAAATAGCTTCGATCTTGATATCTCCGCGTCTAAATGCCGAATCTGAGCCTCGCAGCACCTCCCTAGACAGTCTGAAAACATGAATTCACGTCTGGAAATGATATAGGCTAATTTGGCAGCAAAATCACGAAAGATTGACAGAATAACGCGCAGATTTCAACCCAAAACATGGCAAATAGCTCTTCAAAAATAGACACAGCTGAGAGACAGCTGGAAATTTAGCGACTAGCCCAAAAGCGCCGACGGTTTTGCTGAATTTGAAGTTTCTTATGAAATTCGAAATAGCCGCTTTTGAAAATTACAATCGTGTCTATGAGACAGGGCGCACGCTTTGGGAGCCTAAACAAGCGCTCTTGACGGCGACAGTTTCTGGACAACGAAATGCGGCAGCAACATGAAATTTGGACAGAAATAAGACTCCACGAGATCTGGAAACGTGCGCAACGAAGCTCCCAAAGCTGGACGACTCACGGCATCGAAGATCAGAAGGAAATGGCGCGAAAGTTGATCAGCTGACGGCGATGACCCCACGCATAGGATCGGCGAGCAGACGAGCGCGTCTGGGACGTCGAGCAAACTGAAAATCGCGAAATTTAGGATCGAAACGCGACACCAAACAAGGGAAACTGGACGGAACGCGACGCTTCTGGAAATGTCTAGAATATGCAGCGATTTGAGACACGCGCGACGCAAGTTTGAGACAATTTGGTCTACGAGACAAAAAAGCTGGCTTCGAAGCATTTTCGCGCTGGGTTTGACACATAAAGCGGTTGCGGCTGATAGCGAACAGTTCCCGACATAGATACAGCGCGGGTCTAGACACACACTCCATAATCAGACGTCGCTCGCATGTCTGAATCCCTCGCTCGGCATGGCGCCGAAAAGCATGAATTTCGAACTGAAGTTGGCACAAAATCATGAGAATTGGAGATTAAAAAGCGAAGCACAGGAGCAGCGAACACTCGAAACCTGAAAAGCGACACAGAAAATCTGGAAATTCGAAAAATGTGGCATCCAGAAGGCAGACGCGCATTTTAGGCCCGCGCGACGTTTGCAGCGAGATTTGAAGCGTGAGAAGTCGCGTCGGGACGCGTGTTTGAATCGATTCAGTGAAAGCCACAGGTTCGCCGTTGGGATTACAGCTTCGCTGCGGGGTTGAAGGAGAGAACTGCGGCTTTTTGAGACGGGAACGACACAGGAAATGGGTTGGAAATGGCAGCGGAAAGTCCTCGGAAGCTGAGCGATGACTTGGCGAGCCATGTAGAGGTGAAATCCAAGGAAACGAGGATGAAGATGGAGTCCTGGGTACAGTTTTGAGGCCAGATCTGGCTAAACTTGGTTCGAAAACAGCGGAGCATGTTCCGAAACGTGCAGTCGGAGCTTCTAACTTGAAATGAACGGATCACATGTGTGTGAAACGACTCAGCGAGGCTGGTAAAGATGAAAATCAAGAAATTTAAGTAGAAACGGATTTATTGAATGGATTATTGACGCCAAAATTGCACTCCGAAGAAAGTGCACAAGCAGGAATGGAAATTCCGAATAGATTACGTTACCTCACGTTCTGCGTGCCGCCTCCAGACGAGAACGAAACTCACTTTCCTTGTCACTGAGCTGAGCCATGGACACCGTTCCACACGTTTTCATCAATTCGTAGAAAATCATTGGTACCATCGAGCTCGAAAATTCCGACCTGCTGGAACTTGGCAATACCGTTTTGTCCCACTAAAACGTAATTCAATGTTCACAGCAACATCCCGCAAATCTCATTTCGTCCTGTCCGATAACTCGATTGAAGTTCCATGGAGCCAGCCTTTTAGTGGAGATCACTTGACCTCTCGGATTCTCCCCTTCGCTCTTTCAAGCCTGGCTCACAACCCGTATTCTCAGCATCGACAGCTCTCTTTTTTCGCATTTACGCAAATGCTATGCTACGACTGCTATGCCAAACTTGAATCTTGCCGCGTTTTTTCACGCATTTTGTTTATAAAAACATAATTGCTGGTTTTAAGAATATATCTCAACAGTTCAGAAGCTGAAGCTATGAACAATGTGCCTATCCTTTTTGCTGAGTCCGTCATTCGCCAGCTCTCCGAACTGGACCGCACTAAGCAACTTGCGGATCTGAATTCCGTCATCTGGAGGCAACCCGGCAAGCAGCAATCCTTGCTCAGTACAGAAAACTGCGAATGGGAACTAGCACTGGCCTTTCTGGCCGACACTCAAACGTGGACATATCGATATAAGTCGTCAAAAAGCGGTGCGGAATTTAACGCCAACAGTAAAATTTCAAAAATTGGGTTTTACCGAGGAATCTGGAAACCCGAAGATTCTTTTAGCAAGCCGATGACCCACGAACAACTCAAGAACTCCCGACTAATCCCCTTCGCTCTCTCCCGCTTGGTTCACAAACCGGAGCTTATATTTTACCCTGGGGACTACTCAGTGTTTGACTCCAGAGGACGCTGGTTCTCCAAGATTGAAATGAATTACGTGGGTCCAGAATCCATCGAGTTCCTGAAAACCTACATTCATTCTGGACATTTGGAGAAGTTGGTGCTGTGGCAATATTGGCCCGATTCCTTCAAGGAGTTGGCCCACGATTTTATAAGATCAAAAAACTTTTTAGATTTGGATTTCTCGCGAGATTCACTCAGAAGCAACACCGATGTTGACACCATCAAGTGCTTGATTGATCGACTGGCCTTCGGAACTATGCGAGACAAAGCTTTTATGTGCGTTTTCTTGCGTAATAAGAAGAGCGACATCAAGACGCTCATCAACTACCGTCCGGATCTCAGGAAGAAAAAAAAGGAGCCAAAACCTATTGAATCTCCGCACAGCTGGATGAATGTTTTCAAACGATCTTATGTCCCTCCAACTAATCTTCATTGGAGAGCCCACGGAATAGAACTGAAAGTGAGCATCGAGGATTCTTTTGCTCGCTGCAAAGCTAGTGCAATTAACTGACAAAATAGCGACGATGCGGAAGGGATTCCGTTCCCTTATTCCGGATTCCGTTCTTAAGCCAGTTTCAAGTCCTATATATTTAATTCGTAAAAACAAGATCACAATAACAACAAAATAAGTCAACAATTCTATCGAATCCGGAGCTCACGGGTATGTCCGGACTTCCTTGTCCTCCTTGAGTATCAGGCAGTCGGCGCCTGACCAGACTGAAGAGGACGGCGCCTTGGTGTCATCCAGCGAGTCTTCTTTGGCTGGATCCATCTCGACAATCGTGCGGCTCAGGGGGTCGTAGCGGTAGTGCGCCGTTCCTGGAGGGCGGACGACCGTCGGTAGCAGTGGTTGGGAGTCGGAGATGGGCTAAAAGACGAAGTTAGATCTGGGTTTACAGCGGGAATAGGACTAACCTTCACAAATCTCCATAGGATCAGGATCGCAAGGACTTGGGAGATGCAGACGGCGACAGCGAGGCCAAGGAACCAGATGTTTTGGCTTCGGTCCGTGGGTTCGCTGGACTTCTGGATCGCCATCTGGTGCCTTATGGCGAGTCCTGGAAAGAGGAAAGTTAGGACGATTCCACTGCCCTCTATTTAAGATCCTAAGAAAGATTCTAACAGGACCCAAAATGGCTCACAAAGTGTGCGAATTTCGGACCAAGATTCGACAATTTCCAAGGTATCGATAGCCATAAAATTGCCACTAAAATTACCCAACTTGAAACCACAAAAAACTCATAAATTCATGTTCATTCTTGCCAACATTGGCGCTTCAAAAGTCCGGCAAAAGCTCTCTAATCCAACAATAATTTTGGCGAGATTTCTAGCCTAACTGGACCCCGAATCATACGTAGCTGTCCCCGAAAACAGCCCTCAATCGAGCACAAAACATCCCCAAATCAACTCCAAAATTATCGCAAAAATCATCACCATAAACCTACAAACTTGAGCTAATTCTTGGCCCCAAAGTAAGCCAAAACTCACCGATCACGACGACGATATGGACGAAAAGCGATATGATCCTGACGACGTGGCTTGGTTTCTTCCTTTTGCGGACTTCAAAGACGGCTTCGAGTATTTGAAGAACGACGAGGACGATTGCCATAGGGACGGAGGTGAACGCTCTCCATAGCGCGGCAAATAGGTATCCTTCGCTCTGATACGGGAACTCGGGACCGCAGGGAATGAAGTTCTGAAACAACAGAAAATGAGCTAAAAACACCGGAATTCAGAAAACCTACATCCATAGACGTCCAGTTGGCTGATGCGGAAGAGAGGCAATCCTCCATCTTGCGCTTGTGATGTCCCAGGAGAGCGAAAAGGGTGACGATGAGCGCGGAGGTGACGACGGCAGCGAAGAGAGGTAGGTATTTGCAGGTGGTCATGTTGGGACGACCGACCGGTTCGCAGAGGCGCAAAAGTGGAGAATGAATTGGGTGAGACGATGCCGGCGAGGGTGCGCCAGCCAGCCAGACGAGACACGGAGACGCCGCCAGCTCATCGTGGAATTCCGCGTGTATAATCGTCTGTCTGAAAATGAACGAATTTGTAGACTTGCCTGGTAGGGATTGTCGGAAGTTCAGTCCGCGTCTCATTCGATCCCACGTGATTCCACTGTGCGGTCGGTCGGTCAATCTTTGGCTGCCTTGGATCCACAATTTACGCTTCATTTACAGCAAAACGAGGATGAATTCGACGCCGATTTAGGAAAAGTATGTAGGCTGCGAATCAGCCGAACGGAAAGAACGGCAGAACAAAACAACATTATGTATGCCTCACAGAACAAGAAATACGACACAAACTTCATAACAACAGCCTATTTACCAATTTCTTCTTGATTTAAGAGAGCAGCGAACGGAGATGTACGAGAAAGAAGGCCGGAGACTCATTTCAACGTCTATGTACCATGTTTCGCTTCCTATCTTTTCGCTTACAATCTTGATTGCGCGGTTTTCCAAGCCGTCTTGAGATTCTAACATATATTCTCCAAGGATGTTACTCAGATCCTCGACGGCCTCTCCCTTCATCCAATTCCACCTGTAGTAGCACTCATAGGGGTCTTCTTTCAGCTTCTGAAAGATAAGAAATGAAGACAAATGGAAAAGTAGAAACTGACATCGATGAAGTTGGGAAGGGCGTTGAGATCGCCACCGGAAAAGCGGCCCTTATACAAGGTGAACCACCCTCTGACGTTGGGACGAACAAACCACTCGATAGTTTCAGCCACGGAGAACGGTCCGGAGATGCTGAAGCTTTTCAGAAACTGGCGGACACGCCGAGAATTGAAAAGATCATTCAGCGCTTGCACCTCGGCTCCGTACTTTTGCCAGTTGCGAGCTGGTCGATAAACCTTCCAGCTGATGCTGAACCACTTCAACGGCTTCTCTTGGAGTTTCTTGAGGAGCTCTTTGACGTTGTCCGAAAACTGAAAAAAGGATTGATGTATAAAATTAGCCAAGAAAGAAATTCACTTACGCGGCCCCACAAATTGAAATCCACCGAATCGAGCTTCCTCGTGTTGTCCAGTTGAAGCATCTTCACGGCGTGTCCAATCCGCTTGTCCGAGAGACGACCGCGTTCGCTATCATCGTTCTTGTACAAGCGCAGATCGGTGATTGCGAAATAAGGTGGTAGATCCGTATAATCCTCGAGCCTCTCTTCGTAGTCAGCGTCGGCCACGTCCACTCTTATGGTTGCCGGGGTACATGAGTGGCGCCGGCAGAAGTCGGTTTCTTCCGTCACGCACATTGTCGCCGGCACGAGTTTTCGGTCCACGAGAGTCCGATTCGCAGCTTCGTTGAACAGAGAATTGACGAGACGACATTGCAGCAGGGTCTCGACGTCAAGATTATGGAACACTTCCAAAAGGCAATCGTAGTTTAGGAACATCCTGAAATAAGAACTTGAAGATCTCGAAATCAGGAAACCGAGCGTCTGACCGACTCGTCACCTTCGTTGAGCCCAGAGCCAATCAGAATTAAGAAAACGTACCTCACTGCCGTTCCAGTTGATCCGAATGAAGCTTGCTGGAATCCCAGGGTTGCCGCAGAGCCGCTGCAGGGTACCGACCGTCCGCTCTAGTCGGAGAGTCCCGAATGGCTGAGTGGATCCATGACTGGAGTCGTCTGAAAATTCTGACGTCTGGCTGTCTCGAATCAGGCAGGCCCAATCTGTCTCCCAGAGGTCGGTTTTTGTTGGTCAGCGCCAACCAAGACGTTCTTCGGTCGTCTGAAAATGGTCTGAAAAAACGGATTTATGCTAATCTCACACAATACATAAAATACGGCACACAATTTCACGACTAATTCAAGTCACTCCACCAAAAGAACGTTCTGTTCGATCGAAGAGTGCAGCAAACGGAGATGTGCAGGAAAGAAGGCCGGAGGCTCATGTCGACGTCCAGGTACCAAATTTCGCTCTCCTTATGGACGCTGACTTCGCTTGTTTCCCGGCCTCGACGAGGTTTCAAGCCGTACTTGTCTCGAAGGACGTTGGTCAGATCTTCGACGGCTTCTCCAGGCATCCACTGCCAGATGCAAAAGCACTCACGAGGGTCTCCTCTCAAATTCTAAAAAATCTGAAATCAAGAAAGTAGGAAAGATAGAAACTGACCTCGATGAAGTTGGGAAGAGCGTTCAGATCGCCATCGGAAAAGCGACCCTTATACAGGATGAAATACGCGCTTTCCACGCAGGGACTAGTGAACCACTCAATGGTTTCAGCCACGGAGAACGGTCCAGAGATGTTGAAGCTTTTCAGAAACTGGCGGATACGCCAAGAATTGTAGAGCTCCTTGATCGCCTGTACCTCGGTTTCGTACTTGTGCCAGTTCTCAGCTGCTCGGTAAATCTTCCAGCTGAAGCTCAGGTGCTTCAAC
>KN166842.1:25790-39206 GCA_000757745.1 Steinernema scapterisci | reverse complement strand
TCCCAAGGAATGGCTCGACGTCATGAAGCACATACGAAGCCTGAGTTACGAAGCTCGACCCAACTACCGCCTCATCTACGACTCATTCCTGGCCACGCTAATGCGGCTGAAGGTCAGCTTCGACGACCCATACGACTGGGAAACCGCGGAGGACGTTCAAGCCGCCAAGCGCTCCGCTACGAAATCCGTGTCAACGAGCGTGAAGAAGAAGAAAGCGGCCGTAGAACATGACGAGGCGAGCACGGCCAAGGGGCCTTTGGGACTCCCTAACCCTGAAGCGTACCCAACAACAGTTCCAGCAGAGTTTGACAAGAATGATATTGGATGCTGATTTGGTAATAAATCTTGTTTGGAGTTTCATTTCACTGGGGTTATTGGTTTGGCCAATAAAGGTGCATCTGCTTGTGGGGCAAAAATACAGCACCTGGTGATCCAGGCACATGCTGCTTGACTTCCGAGAACTTACGGGATCGGGTATGTCCAGCATGTTATACAGCCGTATCTACGATAATGCCGCAAACGCAGCAAACGTGAAACTAGTCACACATGGCCGGTGGCCCGATGCCGTCATCGAGGCTCTCCTTGCCCCTCAGGCAGAAGAAAACGAACGTAAATCGGTTTTATTAAACGACGGCGAAATCGCGCATTCGTTTGCACTGGTGCGATGAGTTCAGACGACGAGCGGAATCACGTACTTTGAGTGCCTGACGCGAATGGGACTTGACTGCATTCAAGACTCCTCCAGTTATGAAAGTTGCGATTCCAGCCATGGAACAAGTTCCCTGCGATTTCATCGAATCCGTGGTTTTCCTGATGCTTCAAATCGACAAAACTTTGACATGGTTCCAACATCTATTATCAACCTAAGGGGCCTGAGTGAGAAATTTGAGTAGCTTAAATCACTAGCGTTCTTTGCTGGAAACTGACGGCTTGTGTGGCAAAAATACAGCACCTGGTGATCCAGGCACATGCTGCTTGACTTCCGAGATCTTACGAGATCGGGTATGGCCAGCATTGTTATACAGCCGTATTTGTACATCTCCACTTCCGGAGGCTTAGGCCGTCATCGGGACAAGATTTTCAAGTCTCGTCCCTCGGGTGATGACAAATTAGCGTGAATCGCTTTTATTACACGACGGCGAAATCGCGCATTAGTTTGCACCGGTGCGAGGAGTTCAGACGACGAGGGGAATCACGTACTTTGAGTGCGGGACTGACGATACGGAGGAGGCCGAAGCAGATTTGGCAGATTTAGTTGAGAGCTCTGTATGATCAGTATACCCAATGGCTTCTTCTATGGCGGACGACGGCTGAGGTTTAAATAAAAGTTGTGGATTCCTCGTGTTTTAGGCATTCCGATCTCGGTTTTTCCCAACCCGTTCTGTCATCGGCGTCCACCCGCATGTGGTTCAATACCCTTTTTATACCCTGGTCTCCTCGTTCCATCATCATTTCGCTTTCGCCCAACACATCCCCACGGCGACCTTGAGTTCTCCTCTGGCGATCTTGTTTTGCGGGACGCAATTTGTTTCCCGAACACACAACAGAACTGAACCGGTAGGGCAAATTGAAGAAGAAGGCGGCTTAGCGCCTGCATCGGTGCAGGCGGGAGGAAACGATGATCATCACTCGCTGGGGCTTCTTTTGGCGCTCATCTTCTTCCCCGGTGAACCCGTTTTGGGGAATCTTTTTTACCTTCTCAAGCCCAATCCAACTCGCCGCTGGCGGCCGCCAACGGCGGCTTCTTCACCTTGGTGCAGGCGCGCGCGCGTAGGCGAATATCAAAAAAGCGCCACGATTGCATAAGGGGCGCCCGGGGCGGTCGCGCAACGGCTACCCGACGACCATGAGCCATGAGTCTTCCCCTAAATGGAACGAGTTGGCGAGTACAATACGCCCCGGGCTGTTCATGGTCATCGCGCGCTCCGCAGCCCAACAGCAAACAGGCGACTCTCAGAGCTTCCCCTCAGGGGGTTCGGCGCGATGGCGAGAGAGATGGCTAACATCGACAAGGAGGACGACAGCGGGGGAGCTGATCTCTTACGTAAATCTCGGAAACGCGCGCGGGTGAGATGACGCAAACATGTGAAGATGGGTAATAGGAATGGGGATTCCGAGACCCGATTGCGCGGCCGCTTATCACTTTCACTTTTTCACGGGAACGATGGTGAAGAAGAAGACAAGTGGAGGAAGAGATTTTTGGTGGGAACAAGTTGGAACTGAAAAATTGAGATAAAGGGGAGAAAACGGGATTTGGTCATGTGGTCAAGGGTGCAAAACGGGGTTTAATTGAAGGGGGTGTTGGGGAGGATCCGGCTCTCCTGGACCAACGATCAGTACATTGAGTTCCCAGGGTTCCAGCCCAGATTCCCCCAAAACAAGCTTGTTTTTGTAACTTCTCATAAACCTGCTACACGTCAAAAACAACTTAACTGTCTGTGGGTTCCTGTTTCCAGGCTGCACTTCTTCTCTTGACCCAAAAACCAGAGAATTGATTACCTCCCGCGCCGTTATAGAACCGGCATTCACCTGCAAGGCCATACATCTAAACCGGAAACTTCTGATTCTCTCCTGCAAGACCGTTTTTCGCTAACAGCCTCCAAACAGATCGATCGAGAATCTCATTTTTCAGCTTACAGGAAAAGTGATGAACGGCTTGGTGAAAGCATTGGAACGAGGATGGTAGCGGAGACGGTCGACTTCTGATAAGATCGAACCGCTCTCGGAAGGAAAAAGCTTCCTCGATTGTTGTCTTCGCTACGCCGCAAGAAAGTTAACGATCGCCGAAAAACAACGAGAATTATTTATGGACCGAATTCCTCGTGGTTTCAAGTGAAGACATCAACGATCTTGGGATCTGGTTTCAGAGTCCAAACCCCAAATCTCAATTCTGGACTTTTGGATTTTTGGATTTTTAGATCTCAGGCCAGATTCCAGTCCTTGCTTCCAAAGCCTCCCAGACATCCTTCTCCCTGCATCCAGTTCCCATCCCCTTCAAATCCAGCGGAACCCCGTCCACGACCGCCGCCCACTTATAGACCCTCTTCCCACTGTTGCAAAGTGTTCAACACGCGTCTGGAAGCAGCGCAAACAAGCGCAGAATAATGGAATTAGCGCAATCGGTTCTGCAACGATCGGGGGATTTGTCACAGCAGGGTGCGAAGAACCAAAACCAGAACTCTTTGGTTTACATTGTGGCATGTTGTTGCTCTGTTCGTCTTCTACTCCCAATTGATGCCCGAAACTGATCGATCACAAAGGGAGACCGCTTTTGTTGTTGACAACGGACTTGGGCTCAAACAAACAAAACGCCTGAAAACGGCGTTTGCAATGGTTTGGGTGGAGGCGGTTTCGAACCCAGGGGCTCTTTGGGTGCAGGTTTGGAAGTGTGACCTGACTGTTTCCTGCAGTTGAAGCTTAGAATACTCTTGTCGGCTGGTTGAAAAACGGTTGAAAATTACGAGAAAACTTGTTTAAGATCTTAAAGTGCAGTTGAAAAAGTCTTGGCTGAAGGCGGATTCGAACCCGTGACCCTCCGCATGCCAACTTGAAAAGAAAGATCTGACCGTTTACCACACTCCGTACCCGGATTTCCCTCGTCGTCTGACCTGCCTGTTACCAGTACAAAAGAAAACTTAAATTACGTTTCGCGATTTTTTCAATTACGACCTAAAACACATTTTATAGACACATTGCGGTCTAAAACCCACACTAAAAATGTCTGGACCGATGGCGGATTCGAACCCGCGACCCTCCGCGTGGCAACTTGAAAAGTGTGATCTGACCGTTCACCACATTTAAAACCCGGATTTCCCTCGTCGTCTGACCTGTGTGTTACCAGTACAAAAGGAAATCCGATTCACCAATTCCGGGCTTTTAAGGCTTCAAACTAATCCAAAAACGCAAAATGTTTGCTTAATCCCCAATTTCGCACTCCCTGATGCTATATATCTCCATCGCAAAGCATAAAACCACCCGAAGACCGCATAAAAGCGAGCAAATGTCCGCCTTACACCACACAAAAAGCAGAATGACGTAATTCAGTCTCATGTATAGAAACCCGTTCGGCGTTTCAATCGCCTCAGATTGATTTCAACGTCTTGATTTCAATTGACGGCGCGCGATTTAGAATCGCTTGGCGGCGGTTGGGGAGGGGAAACAGCTGATGGCTACTCTTACGCAACACCGCACGGTTGGGATCAGGTTTCGAAGAGATTATGGGGGGTAATTGGATAAGCCTAAAAACTAAAGTTTGGATTAAGAGAGTTCCTAGTCCCCACCGTTAAAAGTCAAACCGCCGGAATCTCTATTAAAACCGTGGTCGTTCGATTTGAATCTCTAAGGGCAATTACCCCGTCTCCCAAATACCAGTTCTTCGTCTGCACCCCCTCTTCGGCCTTTTCTTCTTTCCGAGGCGGCAGAGAACTGTACGCAACTGTCGCAACTACCTCTCCGAACCGGCAGCCCCGTTGCTGCTGACCACTCATCCTGTTTTTCGGGGCTGCCCCGAAACAACGGACAGGGCAATAAATCACGGAATTAGCTATATTCCTAACTTTTTTCTTCCCCATCCCGCACACCGGGCTTGTTGCTTCGTGTTTCAGGCCTTCTCCTCGTGGTCGTCACATAGCTTCTTCATCTCGAATCTCCTCTCTCTCTCTGTGTTGCTGCAACACCAGCAACAGCAATCGCATGGCAAAAGACAAATTTCAGGTTTTGCGCGGGGACGCCGCGATAGCCGCCCCGGCCGGTCACCTCTGCAGCCGCGGCGGCGACGGCGGCTGCGGCGACGTCGTTTTGAGGCGCGGCGACGGATTCGCGTTCGGGGCGTGACGAATTCTTCTCCTGGGCGGCGCTCGATTTCTGCCAAGACTTGCCGGCGCATCCAAGTCTGCTGCTGTTGTGTGTTAGCCTTCATCGTGCTGTTGGCGATCTGTTGCCGGCGTGAGGAGATTCAGGTGTTCTCGTTTCTGTGTTATACATTTTTGGCGGCTTTTTAGGGTTTTGGTGTATAAGATGTGGTAGTTTGGGGTTGCAGTCTTGGGGTCTGCGTGTTAGATATGTTTCATTGAGCTTGAGTGGTCTTAGTAGGCTGAGGGTTGCCGCTTAAAGACCGCGTTTTGCCGGAAAGTTGAGTGATTGAACTTTGGCTAATTTTAAGCTTTTTGGAGGTTAGCGAAAGGTTGAATTTGTGTTTAAGAGGTTTGAGATCTTAGGGCTATTTAAGATTTATAGAATCCGCTAGAATCTGTTTCAAGCTAAAGATTTCAAGGCTTAACTTAGCATGCAATCTAAGACAACTCTGCCATTTAGGTCTAAGCAGGATTGCACTAATTTATGATTTTTTGGTTTTGGCTCAGCAAGCCAACTTTAGCCTTGATTTCAGCTTTAAGCCTGCATCAAAACAAGCTCATTTGACTTAATTCTGAAAGCTTTCGTTCAAAGCAGCTTTTGACCTTTTTGGTAGCGCGGATCTGCGGCTGGAATGACACTTTTGGTATGATCTAGCTTAAGATTGAAACCTGTAACTTTACTTTTGGAAATTCAGGACTCCAAACTTCTAGTTTAAGTCAAAACTGCAAGTTTGGTTCTTAGTCGTTCGGCCTACTTCGGCTGTTCCCTATTGTTGAATCTCTCCGCTCCGCGATTTGGCCAAGCCTGATTATTGCCAATCTGCTATTCCCAGTCTACTCTTACCCTTTAGCCTGCCCAAAACATCGAATCCATGAATTCCAGGTGCTCCCACAGCCATGCTTTGGCTCGCCACACTCCTCCTCTGCCCGTCGCTGGCGTCAGCTTCAGTCCTCGCCTTGAACAAGTCAGAGCTATTCCTTCCCGGAATGGAATCGATGAGTTCTGGCAAAGACAAGCATTTCACGATCATCGAGAACGTCTCGAGGACAAAAGTGCATCGGCATCGTCGGCAAGTGATCGCCGGGCCGATGTACGACTGGCAGTCGAATGAGATCCCGTTCCAGATTTGGGGTGGCGACAGTAAGTCCTTAGATATGTTCTTTTTGGGATCTTGGGTCTCTATGGGTCCTGGGACACTTCCTTGACCCCTTGGCTTCTGACGATTTCCTTCTGAGCTTCCCATAGAAGATGAGGGTTTAAGTCTTTTTGCAATGTTGGGGGGCGACCAATTAATTCGCTCTAAACCAGGTTTCAGGTGTTCCACCTGAGCGTTTCCTAAGCCGTCGTCACAAAACGTAGTCGCTCGCCTGCGCGCGCGTGTATGTGTGTGTGCACACACAGGTGTGATGAACTTGAGCTGCCCCGACCGGTGCAGCGTGAGTGAGCTGTTTTAGTCCTTCGTCGACGCGCGTGCGCATGAAACACAAACCGGTTAAGGATCTTCTTCATCTTTTCACAATCGTCGTCCTCGCCGGCAACGACGCTTTGCGTCGTCGTGGTTGACGGACTGCCAGAGGAGCAGTATGTAGCCACAACAGGAGGGATACAGCCGGGGAGCACTGGTAAACGGGAGGTTCGGGAACTTCACTCAGGTAGATGGGTAAAGTGGAACTGACCGTTTCTGGGACATAGTGAAATTCGGCAGGGTTAGAGCTTTCGCCTGCACCACACAATCCCAAGTTAGCCATTTCCGCTTATCCTTGCTTTAGGCCTATCATCCAAGTCCACAAATCCCTAAATCCATATCCCCAAATCTCCCCAACCCCCTAATCGGATCAGATCTGACTCTAAGCCAGTTTCCGGTTCCCACCAGCTCTTCTTTCGTGTTTTGATAAGAGATCTTTGGCTTGTGCTTAACAGCGCCACAGATCAATATTAGCCGATAGGCATCCATCATTCAGTGCAGCCGTCAAAATTAGCCCCCGCGCATAATTAATAATCTCGCTCGGCTGGTCAATTACGGGATGAAACATTGCGTGCGGGGGAAGCCGACGAGCCTGGGGCGCTCATTACGCAACAGTCGTGGCGGGAAGTGGATTTGGAATGATCTTGTGGGGCTGAGGTTTGGGGAAGTGGAATCATGAGAGGTGGTTTGGGTCTATGGCTTCTGAAAAATGAGTTCTAAGAGGTCGATTTCAGTCAACTTCCAATCTCTCATCCGCCGAGGCATCCACATGTGGGAGGAGAACACCTGTCTTCGCTTCCGAGAGAACATGCAAGCCCGGGACGGGATCCGGTACGTCCTGGAACGTGGCGACAGCTGCTTCACCGAGTACATCGGCCGGAATGGCGGATTCCAGGATATCATCATTGGAAGCGAGTGTGCCGAGGTGAGAATGCTACCTTAGAATTACCAAAACAGACTCCCAAAAACTGGAAATCCTTGTAAGCGACCGTGGGAAACTGGTCTCCTCGGTCGAGTTCCTAGCCGGAGAATGATCGAGGTCATCCAATCGAGGAGAAGAGTCTACTGCTTTCGATTTCTATGCGCGCCGATCGCTCGCGCGACACCGTTTGTATATGCAAACTTTGCGATCGACCGACCGGAGCACAAAACGTTTTTGTTTACGAGCCGGAGGCTTTGTTTATCGAGGAGGAGAGCCGGATTGAGTTCTGTCGCCGAAGCCGCCGCTGCGCGAAGATCAGATGCCCTGGAGGGATTAGCTGCTTGTGAGAGGGGGGATTTTACGGTCACCATGTGACCGGATGGGTATCCGGTGTTGGAGTCCAGCTCCAAGGGCTGATCTGAGCTAGATCTAGCGACTTTCGCCTCCACGTAACCGGCAGATCTTCCAGGGTTGGCTAAACTCGAAACCGGTCTTGAACAGATGGTCTCCCCAAACCCATAATTTGACAGGAAGGTCGCAGATGGGGATAAGGTTGACCGCCGCGGAGACCAGTAGGAGGTCCTGATTTGCATATTAGACAGAATCACATGTGGATTGGAAGGGTTTGAGATGGGATGGGTCTTGACAGGAAGGACTGAGACCTTGAAGGGATCTTAATTTGGCTTTAGGAACCGAGGCTTATGACAGACCTTGACCTCTGACAACGGCCTCTGACCTGTTGACCACTAAGACCTGTTCCAGGAATACGTCGTAGCGCACGAAACCGGCCACGCTCTCGGCTTCTGGCACACCCACCAACGTCCCGACCGCGAAAAGTTTATCAGCATCAACTGGAAGAACGTTCTCGAAGAAGCGACCGCCAGTTTCATGCCCTTCAGGAGTATGCTCCAGGCTTTTGGCATTCGACAGGTTTGGCTTCCTTAGGATCCAGACCCAAAATCTAAGACTTCAGGTCTCAAACCGCCGCCTTCCCTACGACTACGGGTCACTAATGCACTATCACGCCGTTGCCCACGCCGTCAAAGTCTCAGACTTCACCATTGTGCCCAAAGAACTGAAATACGTTACCACGATGGGAACCGAGAAAATGGCGTTTTTGGACGCTAAGGTCATTAATGATATTTATTGCCCAAGTGGGTCTAGATCCAAAGGTCAAAAGTAGACTAAGACATGCTTTAGATATCTGTGCGGGTCGCCAACAGCTAAGATGTCAAGGTGGTGGGTACCCAGACCCTAACAACTGCAATGTGTGCCGGTGTCCTGAAGGTCTTGGCGGAGTTCAGTGTGATCAGCTTCAGCCCTCAAGTAAGTCACCTTTAACTAATACCTAAGTTAGCCTCTGTGGTGTAGTGGTTAGCGTCCTAGGCTACCAGTTCAAAGGTCACGGGTTCGAATCCCCCTCCAGCCTTTCAATTTTTAATGCTGTTTTTAAGCTTCCCGGACAGTTTTACGACCCTAAAAACCTCGTCCTCGTCAAATCACATCAAATCGAAAGCGAAAACGAGACACAGAGGTCATTCTCCCCATCCCCCGCGGCCTTCAGCTTTTCAAGTTTCAAACTTGAACTAAGAAACTTAACTATCCTACGCGGCGCCGAGTTTTTCGCTTCAATTCCGGCGACTCCTGAGTCCGATTGATTCGAATTATTATTGACACGAAATTGATTCCCTCGCGCGGACGCGCTGACGCGGACAGGTTTCCTCTGCGGGAGTTAAACGGATGTGGCGATGGGCAGCAGCAGCAGCGAGGGACGATGTTTTGAGGGGTGAATGAGGGGAAAATGGGAGCTTTGGGTCTGATGAACACAGGAATGAAGCTTGACCTAAGACCTCCGACCTAAACCCCCTTTTCAGACTGCGGTATGGAAGTTCACGCCTCCGACCAATGGCAAACCCTGACCAGCCCAGCTGGAAAGAACGTCAACTGCTACTGGAGGATATCTGTAACGTTTCCCCAATCTTCTGATCCCCCTAAACCTCGAAATTCCAGGTCCCGGAAGGCAGCCGCGTCCGGTTCCGTCTCAGCGACGGCGAGTTCCCATGCTCTTACGGGTGCCAGTCTTACGTGGAAATCAAGCACAAACTTGACGTCAGACTCACTGGATTCAGAAGGTCAGTCATTCCTCTTTAGGACTTCCAAAGACCCGAGTTTAGCTGCTGCTATCGTCCCAAGGAAGACACAGTCTCCGAAGGAAACCAAATCTTCGTGATCTACCATCCTAATGGCAGAACCGCGAGATTCTCGTTGCGATTCATTCGTCAACCCTGAACACATTCCTTCCTTCTACACGTCTTCCTCGTCGTCGCCCCTCAGCTGTCTTCAGAGTCCTTCCTTCCCAAAATCCCCATGGCCATCTTCAATCGTCGTCGTAGTTCTCGCTAGAACTGATTCTTCTGACACTTCACTGCTGCTCTACACGGGTGTTCCTATTTTCTGTTCCCCTCAAGTGGGCACACTCCAATTGTTGCTCCCTTCCTTGTTTTGTTGTACATAGCGGTTTATCTTCTTGTCTTCTTTTTTGCCGGTGCGCTTGCCTGGGAATTTGTGAATAAAACTGAAAGTTTGGAGGTTTTGGGATAAAGGAAAATTGGGACTTGAGACTTGAAGCTCAACGAGGCTCAACAAAGTGTGGTATCGGTTTGTCAACTCCCGTCAAGTCTATTAGGTATTTATTTGAAGTCAATTACAAAACAACGTTTGCCTAAAAATATGATGTGGATTTCCGTTATATCGTTCATTTATGGTTTCGTCCTGATCTTGGCCATCCTGGACGAAAGTCAACAGTGGTCCTGTGACGCAGCTACTTCGGTGCGCCTTCCAAATAAGCTTGCGTTTGTTATGCTGACCTGTTCGCCACCACATAAATCGATTGGGGCTGAATGGTCGAAGATTGGAGTTCTGAAAAAGGTTCAAGCTTTAAGAAGTTTCAAGGTTAGGGCATTTTGAGTTTAGAAATCTTTAGAACAGTAGTTACAGAGTAGTGGTAAGCTCACCTATCTTCATTGGCAATCAATAAGATTGAGTGGTTCCAGAACTTAAATCGTGGCGATTGGCAAACGTATTTGCCCAAAGCTTCAGATTGGTGAAGCTTGTCCGGTTGAGGCCACCTAAAGTACGCATATATTAGTATTCGAAAGCTTTTGGAAACAGAGGTTTAGGGAGTTTTGGTAGCGAAGAGAGGAACGAAACGTGGCACTCAGGGCTTTCAGGAGTCACTCAGGAGCTCTCAGGAGTAGTTACAACGTAGTGGTAAGCTCACCTATCTTCACTGGCAGCTAATAAGATTGAACGGTGCCCGAACTTAAATCGACGATCGGCAAAGGTATTCGCCTCAGCTTGGTGACACTTGTATGGTTGACTCAACCTAAAGAACGCATATATTAGAATCAGGAGCTTTTGGGTAGAGACGGTTTAGGGAGTTTTGGCAGCAAAGAGAGGAATAGAACGTGGCACTCATGACTCACAGGACACACTAAGCACTCAGGCACTCAGAACAAGCATCGAAAAGTAGTAGCAAAAAAATATGATTTGCCCTTTTTGTCTTAGTTTGATTTAGCAAAAAGTGCCTACTTACCAAACTATATATCGTTAACGAAGTCAGCCGAAGCCAACGTTGCTCCTGTGGTGGCTTGTGATCCAGGGCAACTGAAAAACCAAATGTGATTTATAACAACGCTTCCTTAAAAGTTGATCGAATTCTTACCGATCTATATCGTTGGCGTTGTCGAAAGACGCCAGTGTAGTCCATCCTTGGATGGGTGAATTGATAGAGCTGGACTTCCTATTTAAAGCTGAAGACCAGTAGCTCCACCTGAAGATCAAAGTTTTTAGGTCATTTTATGTTTGAAGCCTTAAGCTTACTTAAGCTTCAACTTTATCGTACGTGGAGTACGCACTCCAAAGCTCGCCTGGTCCAAATGGCTTTTGTTAACTAGCCAAACTTTAGCCAAATCATCAAATCCTGAAAGTAAAGCAAATAACATAATAAATGTTTTTGTCAGATTTTTACCGTTTATTGAATATCTTGCTCTTTACTTGTCGATTGCCATTAGTTGGCTGGTGAAATTACCCCTGAAAAGCACATGATCATAAGTGTGGCATTATCTAATAGCTGGTAAGATCGTGACTTGAATCTAGACTTGAAAGCACGTTGGAAACACCACGAAAAACCCATTAAAAGTACAAAAACCCTAGTTTTCTTCTCCAATTAGCCGGCAGTCAATACGAAAAACTAGGAAGTCCAATATAGGCAAGTAGAAAGTTACAACTGTAACCTCTGAGGAACCTCTAGAGCAACGCATAAATTAGGAAGAAGCTGGTTGATCCGACGTGAAGCGGCGCGGAGTGGTGCTTATTTCCTAAAGCACCTGCGTTGACGCGGCACAGCGCAAGGAGCCCACTGTGAGGCTCGAGAGAAATGAGGCCGTGCGAGTGCCTCTAATCAATAGCTTCCACCTGTTAATTAATGTTGGTCTTCAGAAGACAGTGGGAGAGAGAGGTAACGTGGGAATTTCAGCTGCTAGGCTTAAGAAGGAAACCGCAGTGTCAACAAGATTTATTGTTCTTCAACGTGGTTAAGTTAAGCCAGTTAACACAGCTGTTACAAGACTTCTAATTAACGTCGCCACTGGCGACTAGCGACGTTATTTAAAAGTGGCGATTGGCCACTCAGGAAATTGGAAACAGCTCCTCCACAAGAGCTTCTCTAAATCGGACAGCTGTTTGATGTGAGCAGTTCCCATATTCAGGTCTGAAATCTCAATTTCAAGCTTCAACTAATCCAACTTACACAATGTTGGAGTGCTTTTCAAGCTACCCATTCATCGATGAATCCGAGGTGTATCGTTCACTAGGAAGCTCACTAGGGTGTGCTTTTCAGAGAGTTAATCACTGAAAAGCACTTGATTTAAAAGCATAGTTAAGAACACAAACTTACTTTTTTGAATTGTGGGTTTTGTTTTGATGTGTTCTTATTTATCGTTCGGTTTATGCAGGTCCGGTTGTTCTAAAAGAGCTTAGAAGTGAGTATTGAGAGCTGGCGGAGTGGTTGAACGGGACTAACATGGACATGAAGATAACCCACCTTTAAGTTGCCGACTTTGATCCGCCGGATATCCCAAAAGGTGCCACGTTTTTGCGGCCTTTATCGTCACTGCCTGGTCCGGAAAAGGCTGGGACCACAGCGCACTGAGCTCTAAATCGCTCTGGCTGAAACTTGTTATGTTGACCATAGTCAATCAGCAATGGATGTACCTTCACAGAAAGCACGATCAGGTCGTGGGTTTAGCCGAGTCCTCCAGCGACCGCAGCGATCGATGCGGAATGGTACCAATATTCTGAAAACGCTTTTGGTAAACATACTAACGGCACAGAAAACAACGAACCCGAAAGGTAAAGGTTGCCAGAAGGTTTCCCTTTTAAATCGGACTCCGGTACTTATAACTGTACCAAGGAGTTTCGGCTTTGCGCCCAGATATTTTATCTTGTTGATGTATCTGAACTGTTGGCAGCCCATTTGACACAGCGACCAATAACGATAATAGTGCATGTCTTGCCAGCAAGATCTAAAACCATTATTTTAGGACAATTCAGAAATTTGTAACTTTCATACCTTTGATTGCATATCATTCTTGTCCTTTGTCGACTTCGACACTAGTTGGCAGGTTTAACTATCCCCTGAAAAGCATTGTCTTAGAACAACAAGACGGAAATCACGCCGCGGTGGAAACCAATTGCTGACAAAACCACGAAAAGCACCTATTGCTTGGCAACTTTGCCCATTTAAGAAGGCGCGTTGTAGCCGAGGAGACGCAAATTAAGCGCCGCGTTAGAGTGGAAATGAGGCCTGGCGCGAATGCCTTTAATCAATAGCTTCCACCTGTCAATTACGATGAACAGAAAACTTGAAAATAAGACTCTATTGTGACTTAATATCTCATCGCCCAAAAGCTCAGATGATAGCTGATTGCCCAATATCGAGTATAAGTGCAAACTTTGCGTAAAGCTGACAAAATGAGTATAGGCTCACTTTGACCCGGGAGTGGTTCACTCACGAGTACCTCTAGTCAATATTTTACACCTGCCTGTCCACCTGTCTTTGTCTTTCGTGCCGTACTAGGGTACGAAGCAAGGCAAATCCCTTGAAGCACACGTT
>KN166842.1:4165-25656 GCA_000757745.1 Steinernema scapterisci | reverse complement strand
ATCGCCAAATCTGCCCTCCAGGTGCCCTGAAAATCATGTTGCCAGTCATAGTTATTTGATAACATGTTCACCTGTGCCGCCGGAAGAATCATGTGTTTGCCCTTTAGCTATTATATCAGCTGTTTTAATCGACTAAATTTAAGAATAAATAGGATTTTTGGTTGTATAGTCAACGTACGTAGCGAAGCGTAAGCTCTGACTTTGGTGTGTTGAAGGCCTAAAACCTCATTGTCCGGCTAAATCGAAGCCTGGACCACACGCCACATCTGAGCCATGTGCCAGGTCGCATAAAATCAATCTAAGTTGTAATTGTCAGTGTTGACCATGAGACGCCACACTTACCTGCACCAGTAGATCGACTTGGGATCCTCAGGGACGCGATTGAACTCACGAAGATTAGGGGCTTAAGTTAATTGTCAGCCATAGTAATATTGATGTCGTACTTACCCAAGCCACTAACTCGATCTGCTATCTTCAAGAGAGCCCTCAGTGCAGGGAGTTTTAAATAAGCCCTTGACGAGCCCTGAAACTCAGGTTCTCAGTATTAGCTATTTAGTCGCAATTTACCTAAGCCGCGAAAATAACCATTTGCGGTCTTTGGGTATTATATCGACCGACGTCGCCATTGCCGAGCGCTGGTGATGGCCAGCTTTAGCGTTCCACAACTGCCACGTTTTAGCGGCCAAATCGACAGCTGGAATATAAACCTCGGCCAAGCCGCGATGGTCAAGGCAAGGGCTGAAATCTGTTATGTTGGTTTAAGATGTCTGGTTCAAGATGAGACTTACCTAAGCCACTAAATCGATTGGCGCTCTTCGTGCTGCTCAACTTGGAACGCTGCTCAAGTGAGGCACCTACCATGGCCACTAAATCGCCCAAAAGCTTCGATTGTGGCACTGAGTGCACGCAGTTTCGGAGGGATTGCCACTTTAAATAGCTGGGTTTGACAGCTTTTAGACGGTTAATGGTGCAGGCGAGTTAACAAAGCTTAAAGATCTCTAATGGAATCATAAAAGAGCACTACAAGATATACCATTTGTTGCATAAGACGCTTGTCCTAAGTCGATGCCATTGATTGGCAGGTAAAATTACCTGAAATTTGTGAAACAAGATTAGACTGGAACACCAAACGGTGTCTCAAAAATGCTTAAAACGGCCAAAAAGCTCAAAAACGACACATTAATGACATTATGTTGAGCGACGAACGAGCAGAGTAAGGGCAACGCGGGGTCTAGTGAGCTACTTCAAGCGGCCCCCAAGCGAGAGCGCGGCACGAGAACTTCTAATCAATGTTTTCCACCTGTCGATGAGAGAAGGGACTAAGTAATAGAACGGGTGGTGAGACGCGAGGTAACGCTTAAGGAGTAGGGGCATGAAGGAGGGACATAGCTCTTAAATTGCTTCACGTAGGTGCAGGCCAGACAAATCAAAGCTAGCTTCCCTTAAAACCGGGGTTTCAAATATCCGTAAAGACCCTTTTTAAGGTCAATTTATTGATCATTCCAAGCGTGAAAAACAGTAATTAACATTGGAATTAGAAGTTAGAAGTCGCTAACTGGGATCGTGAGATTGACGCCTCAAGGTATTCCTTGCTATTTCTCTGGTCTCCTGTTCCACCTGCTCTCTCAACCTCCCCAGCCAACCTATCAAAATTCCGCCAGATTCACAGAAGTCCCTTGTCATCTTTTGCACTCGTCTAACTGCCAAAGTTTGAAACAACTCGGAGATTTTGAGATTGTCCGCAGCGGCTTCTAAATCCACAAGGTCTCCACGTTGGAACAGATCCTCTTCCAAGTCGGCAATAGCGTCAGCCGTGTCTTGTAATTCCAGCCAGGCGACTATAAGCCTCAGCTGGGCGGCGTTGACGTCAAGCTGAACCCTGGGATTTCTGAGTTTTTCGGGAATGGCGGAGCAGGATTTTATCCATTTGAGCTTGAAGTCGAAGGCGACTTCGTCGGAGGAGAAGATTTGGAACGTGGACTCCATGGCTGATGAGGTCAAAAGCTTAGGATCGAAATGAGATGGCGCAGTTGGCCACGCGATGTCTTGCTTTTCACACCTTTGTGACGCGAACACACATATCAGTTAATCTAATCCTATCGCGACGCACCGTAATCCCAAGCTCCCATCGTCCCCAAACCCGCCATGGAGTCTACCTTCCAAGTCTTCTCCTCCGACAACGTCACCTTCAACTTCAAAGTCAAATGGCTTGAGCACGCGACTGGACGTCGGGTAAAGTTCGAAAATCTCGTGCGGCCTGGGCTAAGCGCTGCCCAACTACAATGTCTGGCCGCATGGCTGGAAAAGCATAATAACAATCCTAAGAGAGAAAGATGGGACGAGCCACTAGACGCAGAAGAGGCGCCTGATGCACTCCTTGCCTTTGGGCTGTATTTTCGTATCATTTTATGTCTGGATCTTTTAAGTCATTTTGAGTAAATTTGTTTATGGCTGTTGGAAACCCGTTTATGAGAGAGGAGAGGGTTTGGAACGTGGATTCTTTGGCAAGGCTATCAGCTGAGGCTTGGGATCAGAATGCCGCTTGTCAGGGTAGGGTTCAGGTGTGGTTCAGGTGAAAGAGGCAACCGATATCCACATTAGCGGATCCTAAGTCACCTTGTCTTTCACGCCAGGTGACTAGGAGATGATTGGGAACGTGGACTCCATGGCGGGTTTGGCCACATTTGAGGTTTGGGATCAGCATATCGCTTGTTAGGGTAGGGGTCAGGTAAACGCAGGTAGATAGAAGAATCGCCAAGTTTCAAGCGTTGCCCAGAACATGCGTTTAGCCATTTGAGCTTGAGATTGAAGGTGACGTTGTCGGAGGAGAGGATTTGGAACGTGGAGTAGATGGCAAGGCCAAGCTTATATGAGGCTTGGGATCAGAATGCCCCTTGTCAGGGTAGAGTTCATGTGAGCTGTTACGTTTGAACTTGAGCCTGAAAAGCGCATGGATAACATCTTGTGTTCTCAAGCCAATCTGATCTCTAGCCTCAATCGCGCCCAACCCTGTCACGATCCACCGTTCAAAGTCTACCCACCAACGACGAGACCTTCAATGCCAAAGTGAGGTAAAGTGCCTTCTTGTACGATCACACATTTATTAACCAAGTGTTGAAAAGTCAATTTAAAACCGAAACCGACGGAGGAGTCTACCAGGCGGAGCTCTACTTAAGTTCAGCATCCTTACCGCATATTCAAATACACGTCTGGTCGCTTCGGGAACTTGATCAAACGCCAAATCGAAGAACAACATCGCAACGTTAAGAGCGCGAATCGTCTGTTCCACTTCTTCAGTATCCCCAGTAATGAAAGAGTCGATATCCAAGTTTATAGATTCAAGGTCACCTTGCTTTTCTAGCCAGGCGACTAGAAGTCGTAGTTGGGCGGCGTTGAGAGCAATCTGATAATCGGGATTTCCTAGTTTTAAGCGTTGTCCAGAACATGGGTTTAGCCATTTGAGCTTGAAATCGAAGGTGACGTTGTCGGAGGAGAGGATTGGGAACGTGGACTCCATGGCGTGTTTGGGCCCGATTGAGGCTTGGGATCAGAATGTCGCTTGTTGGGGGTCAAGGTGTTAGGGATCAACTGTTAAGTTTGGGTTGAAGTGTGAAGGCCGCATTAAACCCGTTGACCACTGAGCTGTTACGTTCTCAAGCCTTCTCAGTGCTAAGACCCGTTATAGAGTTCACGTTCCAAAGGTGCTATTCCGAGGACAGAGGCTTCGATGGATCGGAATAGGGAAGATCGGAATCGGATCGGGAACGTGGGCTACAAGGCGGGGCTGGGCGCGATAGAGGCTTAGAAGGACGATGTCAGGTAAGCAGATGGGAACTGTTAGGTTCGCGCTGAGGTACGAAAAACACATTGGATCTCAGCAGTGTTCTATTGATCCTACTTGGTCCTTTGGCCACTGAGCTGCTGCGCAAACCCGCCATGGAATCCACGTTTCAAATCTTCTCCTCCGACGATGTCGCCGTCAACTTCAAGCTCAAGTGGATCAAATACTCTCCTGCCGTGGAGAAAGAACTCCAAGAGCCTAAGATTCAATTCGAAATCACTGCCGTCCACCTTGGGTCCATCATCACTTGGCTGGAAATACAGGACGAGGTCGATTATAGAGCCCGAGAAGAAGATCTATACAACAACTACGAAGACCTTAAAGGTTTCCATAAAGCAGCCGATCTTCTTAAAATTTCCAAGTTGGCAGACAAATTGTTAACCAGGAGATTGAGCAGAGTTCAGCAAAGGTTGTCGCATGCGGAGGAAGAGTTTGAAAAGCTGACTTCAGAAGACCGAGAACCCAGCAAGTAATCCTATTCAGTTATCCCGGCTCCAACCACGATACCGCAGTGCCCTAATGTGGTCGTCGCGACATGTGGATGCCATGTTTACATGTTCATTGTTTCTATTAAGCCTCTGGGACGTCACGTAAATAAAGCCTTGATTCTGGACAAGTCCTTCCGTGTTTCACCTAGGAAACTTAAGTGGCCGTTTCAGTGCCTTGTTGAGGTCTCAAGCCTCTCGAACCAAGACCGGATATAGAGCTCACGTTCCGAAGACTCTTCTCCGTTTAAGTGGCCTTCAATTGACCCTGTAAAGTGCCTTTTAGCAGCACAAATTTATTAACAGAGTCTTCGTTTAATATCACACAAATCCCAAAAGGCTAATTTCCTTAAGCTAACTGAGTCTAGCAATCATGTCTTTCCTTAAGTTGAGCATCCCTACCACGCTCTCAATTCTACGCCTGATCGTTTCGGGGACTTCATCAAACGCCAAATCGAGGAATAACAGGGCAACGTTAAGAACACAGATGGCTTGGTCTACGTCTTCAGGAAGGACCGTAAAGAGACAACTGATATCCAAATTTGTGGATCCAAAGTCACCTTGCTTTTCTAGCCACGCGACTAGAAGTCGTAGCTGGGCGGCGTTGAGAGCAATCTGAAAATTGAAATGGCTCAGTTTTAAGCGCTGTCCAAACCATGGGTTCAGCCATTTGAGCTTAAAATTGAAGGTGACGTTGTCGGAAGAGAGGATTGGGAATGTGGACTCCATGGCGGGTTTGGGCGCTATTGAGCTTCGAAGGTCAATGCGGCTTCTGGTAAGCAGATGAGCAGATAGGTGCTTGCGCTGAAGTGTGAAAAGCGCATCAGACCTTTATGGTCCTACCTTAATCAATACTTGACTCACTGGCCTCTTACCTGCTGTGTTCTCACTCCTCACACGCTACCATAGAGTCCACGTTAACTCGGCCAGGCACACCTCTAGACCCGTCATGGAGTCCACGTTCCAAATCTTCTCCTCCGACGACGTCGCCTTCGACTTCACGTTGTCGGAGGAGAGGATTGGGAATGTGGACTCCATGGCGGGTTTGGGCGCGATTGAGGCTTGGGAACACAATGTCTCTTGTTAGGGGTCAGGGATCACAATGAGGGCTATTACGACAGGGTTCAGGGAACTGTTACAAAAGTGTAAAAACGCATCCATGTTCATGCAAGTCCATTTAAGACTAATGTAAGTTGCTGTGCTCTCGTACTTCTGTGCTAAGACCCATCATTGAGCTCGCGTTCCGAATTCGATCTTCAGAGGACGCAGGCTTATAATGATAGTGGATTAAGTTCTGTTCTAGAGCAACGATGTCTTGTCTTTCCACGTCTTAAAGCCTTGCATAAAAACAGCTTTATTTCGCTCAAAATGGAATCTTCGTTAAATTTACTACAGTTTAAAACACGTAATGATCCGGTTTGCGCAGTTTACTCATCTCAGCACTAACTTTCTTGAATCTCAAAATCGCTATCGCATTATCAAGTCCACGCCAGGTCGCTTCGGGAACTTCATCAAACGCCAAATTGAAAAACACCTTGGCAACGTTAAGAGCAATGATTGCTTGTTCTACGTCTTCCGATTGAAGTTTGAAGAGACGACTAATATCCAGATTTGAGGAAAAAAGTCACCTTGTTTCTCTAGCCAAGTGACTAAGATTCGAAGCTGGAAAGTGCTAAGAGCAACACGAGAAGGCATAGTTCCTAGCTTTAAGCGTTGTCCAGAACATGGGTTTAGCCATTTGAGTTTGAAATTGAAAGATACGTTAGTAGAGGAGAGGATCGGGAACGTGGACTCCATGGCAAGGTTGGGCGCGATTGAGGCTTGGGATCAGAATGCCGCTTGTCATGTGAGCAGATGGGAACTGTTAGGTTTGCGCTGAAGTGTGAAAAGCTCATTGAACCTCAGCAGTGCTCTATTGGTCCTACTTGGTTCTCTGGACACTGAGACTCTCGAGTGGTCAAAACGGGCGGGGTTAGATAAGCTAATGTCAGTTCAGAGTCCGACCAGCAATCCGCAACGTCCTAAATGCGGTATTCACACCTTGAGCTGTTGTAACCCAATCGATTCTGTACGCCCAAGTCACTATGCGCCACTGCTGGGATTCCAGGCCCCAATTGTTCCTAAGCCCGCTATGGAGTCCACGTTCCAAATCTTCTCCTCCGAAGACGTCGCCTTCGACTTCAAGCTCAAGTGGATCAAATACTCTCGTGTCCTGAAGAAAGAACTCCAAAAGCCCAAGATTCAGTTTAACGTCAACCCCGACCAGCTTCGATTCATCATCACCTGGTTGGAAATACAGGACGACGTCAATTCTCAAGACCGAGAAGAAGATCTATTCAACAACTGTGAAGACCTTGAAGGTTATCGCAAAGCGGCCAATGTGCTCGGAGTTTCCAAGTTGGCACATATTCTGGGAATGAAAAGAGTGGAGTTTTTCAGGCAACATTTAATGCATTTTATGGCTTCACAACGTTAAGAAATGTGCTCGAGATTGTCAGTAAACTTGAAACGTTAATAAAAGCTGGTTTTTTAAAGCTGATGGTAGATTTGCAAAACTCGGTCTTGAGGCGATGACATTATTGGCTCATTTTAGATTGGCCAAGACCCAAATGCGTTGTTCACACCCTAAGCAGCGCCTAATTTCTAAGAATTGACTTTCATTGTGCCCAAATGTTTTAGTGGATTGCTGAATCAGTTGTGCCTAGACCCGCCATGGAGTCCACGTTCCTAGTCTTCTCCTCCGACGACGTCGCCTTTGACTTCAAGCTCAAGTGGATACAATTCTGCAAAGCTCTAACAAGCGAAAAACTGGGAAATTCCAAAATTCAGTTTGAAGTCAACGCTGCCCAACTGCAGCTTGTAATCACCTGGCTAGAGATGAAAATTGCAAGGGCTTATGGAAGCAGAGCAGAATAAGATGGAGGCCGAAACGAGCTAAAACAGTTTTAATCATTACTCTGTTGTTGCTTATATTTAAGTAAATTATGTCCGGCAAGATTATGTCTATGCTAAAAGCGGGATGATTAGATCCCCCGTGCTCTCCTTAGATGTACACTAAACTGTGAATCGCACATTTGAATCTAATCGCGTTCGCACAGGTCCGATCTGCTCCTTTGACCTCACTTGGTCAGTTGCGCTCTGTCCCGCCATGGAGTCCACGTTCCAAGTTTTCTCCTCCGACAACGTCGCTTTCGACTTCAAGCTCAAGTGGATAGGATTCTGCGAAGCCCTAAACGAAAAACTTGGAGATCCCATAATTCAGGTTGATATCAACGCTGACCAACTGCAGCTTGTAGTCACCTGGCTGGAAATGCAGGACGAGGCCTATTCTGAAGAGCTGGAAGAAGCTTTATTCAAACCTAAAAACATGGATGACTTAGAGACAGCAGCTGGCGTTCTTAAATTCTCCGGCATTCTACTGGTTAGAATAGCGCAGAATAATATCCGGATCATGGAGATTGCTCTTCGAAACGCGCGCGCAGTGCTGGAAAAGTATAGCACCGAAAGAAACCAAAGGGATTTTTAATATTGTGTTGTTGTTTCCTATGGTTCAATAAATCTTGTCAGACAAATCCTATGTCTATGCTAAAAGCGGGATGATTACCCCCGTGCCCTCCTTAGGTTTGCGCTAAACTGTGAAACGCACATTTAGATCTAATCGTCCATGCACAGGTCCGTTCTGCTCTTTTGACTTGGCCAGTTGTGATCAGCCCCGCCATGGAGTCCACGTTCCAAGTCTTCTCCTCCGACGACGTCGCCTTTGACTTCAAGTTTAAGTGGATACAATTCTGCAAAACTCTGACCGAAAAACTGGGAGATCCCAAAATTCAGTTCGAAGTCAACGCTGCCCAACTGCAGCTGATAATCGCCTGGCTGGAAATGCAGGACGAGGCCTATTCTGAACAGCTAGAAGAACGTCTATTCGAACGTGGAGACGGCATTAATTTTGAAGCAGCCGCCCGGATCTTTGAAATACACGAATTGGAATCTGATCTAGCACATAGAAGAATGTCTGCAGTTGACTAGTAAATGTCGGTCTGTTCAGCTTCTTGCTTTTGCTGTTTAATAAAGCGTTTCTGGTTAAGATCTGGTTAAAACTTTCTTGGGCCGGGTTGGGCAAGCCTGGTTTGGCGTCGCGGCAAGAGATCTCTGGTCTGTGATCTCTGACCTTTGATGCTGCTAGGGGTTCTTGTCCAGCCTGTGTTCCTAACGGCTGCTGGAGGCTGGCGGTCGAGCGCTGGGCAGCGGCCCAAGCCTTATTAGGATCTCGGCGCGATCTCTACTTCTCAACGGTTCATCCGCGCTCCTCCGCCGAAGAAGCTTTACATCTTTCGCGGTTCTCATATGTGTATCTAAGCCTTCCGCACTAGCCAAACGTTCCTTATTTCAGACCTCAACAGCCCCGAACCCCACCATGGAATCCACCTTCAAAGTCTACTCCTCCGACGACGTCGCCGTTGACTTCAAGCTCAAGTGGATAGATTTCTGCGGCGCCCTGAAGGACAAAATCCACGATCCCAAGATTCAGTTCGACAACGTCACCGGTGAGCAGCTTGAGCTTTTAGTCGGCTGGTTTCTCGCGGACGAACACGGATACTATCAATATTTTTCATTGATCGGTAGTGAGTGCAAGGCACTTGTATTTGCAGCCGTTCGTGCTCTTCGAGTCGATACGTTTAAACTTAGCGTTTGTGCTGACAGTCGATGAGAATAAATCAATATCGCCATTCTGATGTGAGTCGTGCATGTGCATGTTTGTGAGGCATGCGCTTGGCACGTCGATCCAGCTTATGTGGTGTTTTGGCGTAGAAGGTTTGGCAAACTTGGTCTCAAGACGAAAACATTAGGAGCTTAATTCAAATTGGCCAAGAAGCAAATGTGTCGTTCACACTCTAAGCAGTGTCAAACCTCTGATAGTTGGCTTTCATAGTGACCAAACGTGTCTGTGGATGGATCAATAGTGCTCAGACCCGCCATGGAGTCCACGTTCCAAGTCTTCTCTTCCGACGACGTCGCCTTCGACTTCAAACTCAAGTGGATAGGACTCTTTTATGAAGTAAAAGAGAAACTCGAGAATTCCAAGATTCAGTTTAAGCTCACCTCCACTCAGCTACGGCTTCTGACCGCCGTTCTAGAAGCCCAGATAGGTCCGGACATTGTAGAATTAGATGACGATTTGCTCAATGAGGACAATCTTAGTGAATTGGAAGAACTGACTAGTGTTATCTGGGCTCCTGCAATCACGTTTGCTATTTTGAGCAAGCGAGCCAAGGATATGGATAAGCGACTTCGAGTAGTGCAATCCATGTTAGCCCAATTGAATGCGAAATTAGGCAAAGCGCAGTCAAGAGGTGATATTGGCAGACTTAGGCAGTAACAACTGAAATCCTGGGGATTCAGGGTTTGCTGTGAAATGCTGTATTTCTGGAATAAATTGACGTTTTGGGATAAATTTCGGGATAAAAATAAATGTCTCCTAAACCACGTTTATGTCTTGGACACACCTCGGTCTATACCTACCTCATCCTGAAGCCAAGCTGGCGGTCGAGCGTTCGGCAGCGGCCCAGACCTTATCAAGCTCAACTCAACTTAACTTAACAACTTGATTTATCAACTCAATGGAGTTGAAGAGCCCGTTGGCTTGGCAGAGTTGAAGTGGTAGATTCCGCCAAGACTGTCCCCTACTCAAGCTGCTTGACTTGCGAGATATGACGAGTTGGTCGATCGGTATGATCCCAAGCGATCGATTAAAGCTGACAGTACTCCTAAGGACCCACTCTGACCATTTCCCAAAGCTTCAGTTTTCACAGTTCACACCTTAGTTTCCATTTGCGATGCCAAGGTTTTCACGCCTCATTAGATTCCGCCATTTTTAACCCAAACTTCCAATTTGTTCCTTTCCTTAGTTTCCAACTTTGCCCAGTAATGGAGGAAGATACCCTCCGTGGATACGCCATCAGCGACTATGCGACTGGATCTCTGGTTAAAGTGGAACTCCGAAATTTCTTGTGAGGTCGTGGCTTTTAGGCTTTTGGGTAATTTGGATTTCAGGACTTATGACCACGCAGTCTTCTATCCAAGTCCAAATCTTAACGTCATTATTGGCTCCAATGGAACTGGTGAGCTAACCAGTTTTGACCTATTTTCAGCCTTTGTTTTCCAGGCAAGAGTTCTCTCCTCTGTGGGATCTGTTTCGCAGTTGGAGGAAAGCCAGAACATCTGGGTAGATCTTCCAGGATCAGCGACTATGTGAAGCATGGGAAGCGGGAAGGTTTTGTGGAAGTCATCATGTGAGCCCCATTCAGGGGACACCCAATTAAGAAATGCGACTTTTAGGAGAGACGACTGCCCAGCAGGCGTTAAAAGACTCCGAGTTCAGATTAAGAAGTCTCCAAGCCAGAGGGACAGTGCTGCCGAGTACTGCATTGACGGTCAGAAGGTGACCCATAAGGAGCTCTTAGATCTGACCTCTGGTCATGACATCCAGGTGAGAATCTAACAATTCAGGATCCCTTAGACCCCTAATTCAGGTCAGCAATCCTTGCACCTTCTTGGCCCAAGACAAGGTCAAGAGCTTCTCGGAACAGAACGCCCAGGAGCTCTTAGTGAACACCCAGAAAGCATTTGGGAGAGGAATCTACGAGAAGTACAAGGAACTGGTCGCCGAGAGCCGTCAGGGTGACGACGTTGGGGTTGTGGTCAAGCGACTGGAGGCTGAGTAAGATCTCCCAATATAGCTTTAACACTGATAATCTGGATTTTAGCTTGGAGCGGAACCGTCGCTGCATCGAAGATCTAAAGCCTCGAGTCCAGTCCTACGAAGAGAGGCAAAGCCGAAGCGGCCAGATCCATAAACTTAAGAAACTTGTCGCTTTTCTGGTAAATCTCGGACCGACTTGGAATTCTAATTTTTGCTTAGGAAGCCGAGAAAGCTCTCGCAAAACATAAAGAAGAAACTAAGTGTCTGAAAGCCAAAAACGGGGATCTGAAGAGGAAGTCCCGGGCTGAGGAGAAACTCCAGGTCAAGGTTCAGCTTCTCCAGGAGAAGATCCAGAAACAGCGGAGCGAGTTTGGAGAACAGGTAAGAGCTTCTAAGAGGTCACGGGGTCGTGGACCAATGTTTAGATGGCCTCCGTACGAGAGAACGAGAACGAAATCCAGGATTTGCTGAGGACGCGCAGGATGGATGAAGAGGTAAGAATCAGGTTGTTAGGATGCGTAGACCTGACCTTGTTCCAGATCGACTCTAATCAACGCCGATTTGACGAACTTCAACAGTCTTTCAAAGACTGGGAAGAGAAAAAGACCTACCTGGAAAAGTCGCTCCAAGATTTCCGCGCCAACTTAGAAGAAGCCAAGGAGAAATATGACCCCCAAGACTTCTCGGTCCAGGAACGAGAGTATCGCCAAGAAGAGGAGAGGCTCAGGGAAACCAGAAAGAGGCTTCAGCAGAAGCACGAATTGTGGAACAATAAGGCTCACCGTAGGATTCTCCGAAATTGTCATCTTTTGACTCCAGATTTCCAGGTTTCAATAAAGAAAGACTCAACGCTCGAAGCGCGCTCAGGCGGAAACTCAAATGCTTATCCCAACTTCGCGACTTGGAGCATCTTGACATCGAACAGGCTTGGGAATTCTACGTTCAAAACCAGGACCGATTCCGGTATCCTGTCCACATTCCTTACCTGGACATCCACGTTGTCAGCAAGGCTGCACCGGCCTATTTCTGCTCAACTGTAGGAATCCGCGATATTGGAATGTTCATTTTTGGGTGTCCGCAAGACGAACAGTTGATGCATTCTCAGGGATTCAAGATCCATTCCACGGTCTTGACCAGGTCCCAGATCCGACAGTACCTTGGCCAACGGATCCAGATGCCGGAACGGATGCGTAGAGTTGGATTCAAGAGTTTTCTGGCCGATTTGATCGAAGCTCCGGACACGGTTTTGGCTTTTCTGTATTCGCGGAATTTCGTAAGTATCTCGGCCAAGATGATGCTGAAGTCCTCATTCAGATCCACGTAGTCCCCATCGGGAGCAACGCGCTAAACGAGAATCTCGAGGAGATCGCCGGGAAGCTGGACAAGGCTTTTAGGCTTGTCTTCACTCCTTCTTACCGGGTAAGTCAGAACCGGGTTTCTGTAGATCCAGAAAATCCTATTTTAGTGCTTCACAAAGCCTTCCTGGATATCCCAGGAGCCGATCACCCGCCTGGAGCAGCTCGACGACAGCAAGATCTACTTCATAGAAGACCATTTCCGAACTGTCGACTTATCCCAGGTCGACGAAAGGGAGGAAGAACTGGCGAGGGAAAAGAAGTATATATCCAAAGAACACGCCCAGTTTACCCAAGATCTGGAAGAGCTTAAAGAAAGAGGCGCTCGGTTAGCTGAAGCTAAGAGGGAAGATCAGAGGCTGAAGTCGGCTGTGATAAGCCTGAAGTCTTCCGTCCAGAGAGCGGAGCACATTCTGGAGTTTCATAAGGATAGTGCGCCGGATGTGGAAAAGGGAAGACAGGAATTTGAGCAAAAGACGCGGATTTGTAAGAAGAGAGCCATGGAGACAACTGAGAAACTAGTGTCGACCGTGGAAGCGTATGCCCAGAAGATGGCACAGCTTGGGGCCAACGCTGAAATCACGGTCAAAGACGTGGCGCAGTGTCAGAAGCACCAGGAAAAGCTGGAAACGCTGAATGCAGAGATTCGAGAACTCAAGGTTTGACACGCTTAAAGGCGTTCCTAACAGTGATATATGTCCTAGGACTCCCTAGAAGAGCTCTCCCAAGCGTTCCAGCAAGCCAACGACGAGTTCGAGCGCTGCAATGCTCATTTCACGCAAACCTGCGGGATCTCGTCGATCGATCCCTCGAAGATCCGGAAAGCTCAAGAAAGGTATAAACTGGAAGATTTAGCTCAAACTTTCGAGAAGGAAAATATCGAGAGAGATGTTGAGGCGCTTGAGGTGCAGATCACCCAGGAAATCGCTCGGCTTCAAGCCTCTGGAGTCGTGGGGACAGAGAATGACGTCGTCAGGCTCAAGGAGGCTTTGGTGGACAAGGAGAGAATTGAGGCACAGCTGAAGGAAAAGAGGGAAGCGGTGAGATGGCCTTAAAAGCCAGTTCCGACCCTGAAATTTGCCATTTCCAGATGGACGCGAACTCCGCCCAGATGTCGGCAAAACTGGACGCCTGGCGTAACCCGGTTACAGAGCTTGTGGGCAAGATTAGCGACAATTTCAAGAAGTTCTTCTCCCAGCTCGACTGCATCGGCGAAGTGAAGTTGAACGTTCCCGAACGGAAGGTAGGAATCCAGTCCCAGAATTCAGTCCAACCCCTAGTTTCAGTACGATATGGAACTCTACGGAATTGATATCTACGTGAAATTCCGGGACAACGCAGCTCTACGACGGCTTGATGACAAGTCCCAGAGTGGAGGCGAACGAAGCGTCAGCACGATGCTTTACATGCTGGCGCTCCAGGAATTATGTCCTGTTCCGTTCAGATGTGTGGATGAGATTAATCAAGGTATCACTTTGGCCTGAGGCGGCTAAACAACGTCTAATACTTGCAGGAATGGATCCAAGAAACGAGCGGAAGGTCTTCGAGATGATGCTCGATATTCTCGCGTCCGAAGGATCGCTAGCCAAGACTCAGTACTTCCTTCTGACCCCGAAGCTTCTAAAGGGGTTACGGTATAATGAGAAGGTCCGGGTTGGGATAATCTTTAACGCCCCTGTCGTCCTTCCTGATAAGGTATGTGTCACTGGGGATTCAGGAGTGTTTCATACGTATTTTCAGGTTTTCAAACAGGGTATGGCAGCGATGCTGATGGACAGTGAAGAGGAGGACATGAAGGAGGAAGTTGAAGAATGAAAGAGATTGCCTTGGAGAGGATGCTGTAGTTCAAAGGTTTGAAGTAACCACTCGTGGAGCCGATTGTTGAATTTTGATCTTGTTTCTCGGTGATTCCAGCTTTCCTAATCGTGTGAATGCAGCTCACAGCCCTAAACCCTGTCCACAGCCCTCACAAGCTCTCCACACGTGCTAAATGACCATAAATCTTGTCCTATCTGCTGTTCAACTTGTTCTTCAAGCTACTTGAGGTTCGCAGGCATCTTGGGCTGCTGCACATTGTCCGGCTGGTCATCTGAGGTTTCTGCAACTAGGCGACGCCGAAATCTGGTCGCAGCAGGCTCTGTGCCTGGCGGAATTCTATCAGAACGGATTCGATGCATCTGATTCAGCGTTTGTTGATCATCAGGCCGCGGATGAAGCTCTTGGAGTCCTGAAATGAGCGTTAAATCACGGTAGATTGTGCATAAGGGAAAACTGAGTTCACGCAGCCACGGCCGACACAGTCAGGCCTCATTTTCGCTTCGCACGACCTCTGATCAGGGGTCAGGGTGTTTCGCGGGCCCAGTCTCTCCAGAAGCTCTCCGCCAGCACGATTCTTCAGAAAGACGCGTCACGTTCCCCTCTCGCAAACCCGTGGAAAGCAGCGCAAATCCACATCATTCAGCTCTCCCGCTCCGACTTCCGCCTTACTCCGACGCTCACACTTTCGAAAATTACCATAAATCCCATTAAGCGAGTTGTCCAACGTTGTTCCTCGCGTCATTTGAGGTCCTCCGGCGTCGTCGGCTGCTACGTGTTGTCCGGTTTGGCATCCTAGGTTCCTGCGGCGTGGCGACTCCAAAATCTCGCTCCAGTGGGGATCCAGCTCGGCGTTATTCTTGCAGAACAGCTTCGGTGAATCTCGGCAGCCGTTTGTCGATTTCCAGGTCGTTGATGAAGCTTGTGCAGCCCTGAAATGAATCAAATGGTGTTAGATCGGAAATGAGGGTTAAGTACAATTCGCGCAGCCACGGGGGACGCAGTAAAGCAACATTTACGCTGCACACGACTTCAAATCACAGGTCACGATCATGCATCAGGCGTTCAGAGCTCTGTAGAAGCTCTCCAAGGTGTTCTTTGCCCAAAGATCCCATTTGGCCCGCAGATCTGTGGAAACCAGCGCAAATCCACATCGTTGTCCTCGCCTACTCTTTCCCCAGCTTACGCCGCATTTCGGAGAACCCGAAACAGCTCAGGCAGCTCCAACAATAGCAGAAATGCCTAGCGATCTCAACATTCAAGCTGCTGCCCAACGCTTTCCTCGAAGTCGTTTGAGGTCTCCCAGCGTCTTCAGCAGCTTCACGTTGTCCGGCTAGCCATTTCAGGTTCCTGCGACTTGGTGAAATCCTCACAGGACGGTTTCGGAAAGTCCGGATCATCCACTGTCATCCTTCAGGTCGTTGATGAAGCTCGAGGAGTCCTGGAATAAGTTGAAATCACATGGAATCGTAGATGCAGGCGATTCCAATTCCGCGTCGCTCTCAGTTCTCAGTTACGCCGCGAGTGACCTCAGATCAGAACTCAAGCTCACAGCTCATGAACCCATTGCTCTCCAAGGTCTTCGATGCTCAAAAACTCTCCAAATCTGTTTCTGTAACTCCGCAGGAGCTCGCGGCACACCTTCCCTCTCAAACCGGTGGAAAACAGCGCAAATCGACCTTCTAGAGCTCTCCCAAGGTCTCCCCTAGCCTCTGACCTGCTCCAGAGACCCAGAAACAGACCCAGCAGCCCCGGAAATAGCCAAAAACTCGAACAAACAGCTGCAAACCTGCAAACTCACGTCGTCGCCCCTGCTGTCGCGCCGTTTCTCAAACCGTCGGGCGGTCTCACCACGAAAGCCGCGGCGACGGTATGGTGAGAAAGGCTGCAAGCGACGCACCCGTGAGCCGCCGTTGTCGACCGCCGAGACGAAGTGGGAATTTCTGAATTTTCGCGTATTTAGGGCTAATTTATCGCATTTTCGTGCTTCAGATGACGCTATATCACTCGGGCCAAGACTCCAAGACCATCTTGGAGGCCATGCTCCTCCGTGATGTACAACTGTACGACCGGAAGAGGCTCGCGGACCATCGCGTCATAAAACGTGTAAGTTTCTTTATTCTGGGTTTGTGGGAGGTGCACTAGGCGAAATTCCGGGTTTCCTGAGCCTCTGGGAGCTCATTTCGGTCATATGCGGAGCTGGGAACCGCCTGTGAGGTTGAGGCGTTCCCAACGGCGAACGGATGAACGTGTGATATTTCCGACTTTCAAATTCGCGTTTTCCAGATTCCTATGGACAAGGACGTCATCCTCACGACCCAAGTGCAGCTGGTGGACCACGCCTACCTGACGAGGATGCACCAGGACACCCCATGCGACACCGTGCACGCGATACGCCAAGACCTGGACGTCGTTTTCCAGTTCGGCGGCGTCAACGAAGGCCGATTCCCGGAAGGACAACCCATCGAAGGATACACTAACGTGAGTTTCTTGGAATTTGTGGATTTTCGGACTGATTTTTGTTGTTTTCAGGTAACCATGAAAGGAACGCTGCATAACGTCGAAGCGGCACGTGCTCGACTGCAGGTAAGCATCGGTATTCGGGCTACTTTGGGATCTTCTGAGGGACGGGAGCGATGCTAGAATCGTGGACGCTTCTTTTCTCGATTTGTCAACTATTTCGGTCCATACTTTGCTCTTAAGTGGGCTCGTGATCTTCCTATTTCGCACTCCTCGTGGCCGATTCACGCAGCTGAATTTCGCGCTTAATTCTCGACTTTCCGTGTTCCAATTCGTGGATCCCTATGGGCGACCTTTCTGTAGCCTCTCTCCTAACCTCTTATCCAATTCCAGCAAATCATACCAGTCACCGTCGTGCTTCCCCTCGAATCCGGAAAAATGAAGAGGGAGTACTCCGAAGTGGACCTGACCAACACGATCGCCGCGCTGAGGAACCACGCCGAGTACGCGTTCCCCACGATAACTATCAAGGTGCGCAAGGGACCCCACGCGGACGTCAGAACTCCACGGACTTCGACCTCGAATCCAATCGTAAGCTTCTTCATTTTTCTCGATATACTCTCATTTCGATCTGTTCCAGAAGCTGTTCGTAAACTTCACAGGCGCCTCCGGGGACTCCGACAATCTCGCCGAATGCGTCAGGAAGTTCCGGGCGCATCTGTACAGGGAGGAGGTATGTGAACACCCGTTCTTCGGATGTTTTCTCTGACCCTGACACGTTCTTAGGACCTCGCGTGCGAGCCCGAACCAATCGTGGGTACCATGATGGACGTGCCAGCCGAGATGAGGGGCTACGTCGTCGGGAAACCGGACGGGATCTTCATGCGCATCCTGAGCACGATCAGCAACACGCTGATCCATTTCCCGTCGAGCGCCACGCAGCTGCCGATGTACTCGTCGAACTGCATGTTCGACGTGCCGAAGACCGCCAGGGCAACGACGTACTACTTCAGTGGCAAGGTAGAAAACGTCGTCAAATGTTTCAAGATTTTCCATGTAAGTTTCTCGTTCCCTACATCATAAACTCATTTTTATCTTTCAGGAAGCCCTCCCAGTTTCGCTGCAGTTCAACGTGGAGGAATGCGAGCTGATCGACAAGGTCAGGTTGATCAACCCGTTGAACGATGGACGACTCCTGAACCACTACGACGATGACTGGAACCTCCACATTGTCATCGACAAAAATCCTCTGGGAGGCGAGCAGATACATGATCACGACGAAAAGAGGGTAAGTCCTGAATCGTTCAAATGACCTCGAATTCTCATGTTCTGGTTTCAGTACACCGGCGTTATCACTACGTCGATGGCCAACATCACTCGAATGTACGGATACCGACGAGCCATTATGAAGGCCCAATACAAGGGTCCACGTTTCATCGCCAAGCACACGCTGCTCTACGAAGGATCGAAGGCCCTACGCAAGGTCATCACGATGAACACGAAATACGGATTTGTGTACTCGGTGAGTTCTAAGACTTTCTGGCCTAATTTCTGATTCTTCAATTTCAGGTGAAGCCGGAAGCAGCGACTGCAACGCCAGTCTACGCCGTGTGCCCATTGCCCAATGCCAACGGGCTGCCGTTGATGCAACATCCCACGATCCAGCGCCGCCGCCACAACACCAGCAACAACTAGGACCGTTCTTTCGCACTTTTGCGCGTGTTTATTTTCTTTGGGTTGTCTTTATTCATATATTTCGGGTTTATGTTGTGTAAAGTTTTGTAACAAAAAAATGTATCTGAATGGGCGTCGAGAAGTGGACATGGATACCTGAGAGCGGAGTTCCGCGAGGCGAAGATCCAGGGAACGGGAGATCTGGGAAGCACGACCGGTCTGCAGTTTGGGAGGAGCTGAAAATGAAGGCGGCGCGGAGGACAAAGGTCAGCGAGACGTCTGTCTGATTTGGCTTCCCTGTCTGGACTTGTCAAGATGAGAATCGAGCTGTCTGGGTTTGGAGCTTCCACCCTTACAGCTGTCTAGACCGGTCTGCTTGTCTCATCACGCCACGTTTGAAACCGTTGGGAATGACGACACCAGACGAGATTACCGGCAGCGAGACGTCTGAAATCATCAGTGTCTGACTTCAGCATCGACCAGCCACTTGTCTGATCTTGCCGAAATGAAAATACCCCAGCCGGGTTCGAACCCGAGACCTAAAAAACCCAGTCTAGACCACTACCACTCGGCCATCCACAAAACCCGTTCCCAGGCTTCGGTTGTCTAGACTCGCTGGCTTCTCGAAGGACCAGCCGTGTCTGTCAGAACCCATCACGACCGGAACACTCATCGAAGAACGGTGGAAATGACAAACACAGACGTGATCATGATGAAACGTGTCTAATCCTGTCAAAATTTAATTAACGGTTGGCTTGGGATTCGAACCCGAGACCTGAAACTCCCAGTCTAGACCACTACCACTCGGCCATCCTGCCGCTCCATGAAACCGGTTGTGTCCGAATAGCGCAGTGGTTGTATCCCACGCTTACGAACCCAACAGCCTGAGGTCGAACCCCCTGACCAACAAACATTTTTAAACACATTTTTCATCTTTTAAAACTTTATAACTTATTTTCCTGTTGGGCAAGAGACAACAAACATTATTAAGAAAGGCCTGACGTGTGTGTTTGGCATTGGGTCATCCTTTGACTAGTGGTAAAGCATCGCAAAGAACGTCGGTTGAGGGGGAAAATTGGACAAAACGCTACCCGCTAGATTGACCGGAACGTGCGTGTAGATGGAAGTGGAGAAATTAAGGCTTTGTGGTGATTGTACTGTTTTCAGATGGGGGACTCTTCTGCGGGGTCGCGTTGGAAGGCTTCTTGAAGACGTCGTCGGCGCCCATGTTTGAGATGGCAGCTTCGTAGGCGGCTTTCATCGAGTCCCCGGAGGCGTGTGGAGAAGCGATTCCGAAGGCTCGGAGGTGGTAGATCAGGTATTCGAGCACGTACATCAGGTTTGCGTTGACGTAGTGGAATGAGACTGCGTAGTCGCTGCAGCAGCCGGGACCCTGAAATCGAAGAATCAGGATTTCCAGTTTAGGGTTTCAAAGAGCTTACCTGATCAATAGGATAATAAGTATACTGCCAGAACCAAAAAGTCGGGTCAATATGTCCCGGAATCAAGTGGTGCTCAGGCACAAACGGCAAGAACCGATGATGTCCTTCGGAATCTCTTGAGTCGCCAGCCTTGACGCCGATCTTCTCAAGACACTTTCCCATCTCCGCATCTTCGGCGCCTCCTTCACTCGGCGAACACTTTTTCGGGTTTGGAAGACCTTCACCAACGAATTTTTTCAGCGCTTTCCGGCTGAGAACGTAGCCTGCACCACCGCTCATGTAGCCTTGCTTCGTGAACGGCTTGAACTTGCACCCGAAGAAGACTGGCTCCTCGGGGTCGTGCGGGAGGAGCAGGAATCGCAGGTTCTCGACTACCACGTAGGTGTCGTCGTCGGCTTTTAGGAACCAGTCGTAGTCGTCCTGAAATTGGATTTTATGAATTAGGCAATTAGGAAAAGTAGACCTACAATATACTGGTCATGGATGAGCTTAAAAGCAGCTTTGGTCTTCGCCCAAAGATGGTTTCGGCCTTCGGAGACGTTCAGATTCACCGACGGCAGTGAGGAATCCTCTTCCGAGGACATGAACAGGAACTTGTTGCACCGTTTGGCCCAAGTCGCTTTGACGTGTTTCGCCCTCTTGTCGTGGTTCTGCTTTCCGGTCAGAATCCAACAGAAGACCCTGACTCGGTCTCGGATCTTGTCGGCTACTTCGGTTTCGCCGCCATGGGTGTGGTTGGAGTCGGCGTGGAACTTGAGGACTGAGTTGGGAGCGTGGGAATCGTCCACTTCTTCGTCGTTGTGGGCGTCGTGGTGGCCATGGCCGTGGCCGTCGCTGGAAATAGGGACATTAGAGGGTCTTCTCTAAACCATAAATTCAAAACTGAAACGTTTCAAAGCGAATCCTATCAGTAAATCGAGCTTTGGCCCAACCCAGCCATACCAAAATTCGGCCTCAGAGATCTCCTGAAGAGGTCAAATTCCACACAAAACAACCAAAAAAAAGCCCTCAGTTTCCTATTTGCACAGCCGTAAAAAGTCTTGTTTGCGTTACTCGCCACAGGTCCGACGCGTTTAGGATGGTTCCCCCCGATAAGGCAGATACGATATGACGTGTTTGAACCGAGCTGTTCAAACAAGTTATGCCTGGTGCTAAGCACAACAAACAACAACAACCTTGTACCGCGTCAGGGCTTGTCACCGACTTTTTCCCCAAAAATAGGAGTCTCAAAGGAGCTGAAAAGCTAAAAGATATGCTAAAAGGGCACTTTACGCACTTATTGTACAAGTTTCAATCGCTCCGTTAGCGCTTAAAATAGCCCCTTTTACAAATGTTTGGTCTTCAGATCAGCGCCTCTTATGAGTCATGACATTTTTCTTGAATGCCTCCGTTGTGCAGCCGGATTTGAGAAGAAATTCTGACTTTACTATGAGCAATAGTTTGCAAAAATTAGCCGTTTGGCTTTTTCGCAAATAGCCAAAGTGACTGTTTTGAGAAGATCGCTTGTAACCTGAAAAGGAGCTTAGCAGCTTTCGGATCTCACGCCCGGCAATCAATAAACTGGAATGCGACTTTTCAGCGATTCTAAAAACTACCTAATCTTTGCCCTTTAAAATCTAAATCACCAGAATCCAAAAATCCTGTTTTCAGAGATTTGTGGAGCTGTGTACGGTTGTTGACGAACAGGAGATTAGCTAGTGAAAATAGCTTATTGATTGG
>KN166831.1:25189-38299 GCA_000757745.1 Steinernema scapterisci | reverse complement strand
AATTTCCAGTTCGTGTTGGGACCCCGACAAAAGCAATGCTAACTTTCTGGGGTTTAAATCGACCTGATGTCGTTGTTTTCAAGGCAGCCTCATTCTGATCATAGCCAATATGAAGTCTTATGTGGGATTACTTGTTCCGTTTCCCGTTATTCTGGTGTTGTCTGCCACAAAGCTCGGCATTGACTCGAGTAGCTTGCAAAACGAGGGTGTCCGAGCAACATAAACACTAAATTTAAATTTAACTCTTTTTGTCTGTTATGTACTTTTTGCCTTTTTGTGTTCGGTTCTCCTGCTTCAGCGACTTTTTTGAATATCTACACACTTAGGACAACTGAACATTCCAAAGATGTCCTTTTTCAAGACCTTGTCAAAAGAGGATTCTATGCATTGGACACCCTTGTGCAACTAATTAGGTAATCTGAACTATTGGTTTTCTTGCGCTTTTTAATAGAATTGTCTTTTTTATTGGGCTTCAGTTTCTGGAACCAAGCCTCAAATCGTGTATCCGATTCCGACACTTCCGTTGTCCCCAAAGTTTTAGGAGCAAATTACGTTTCCGGCTACGTCCAAACAACAACCTTTTCTATCTTGGCGACTAGCCTGCTCGTAACTAAATCAACTTTCACGTTTCTCTATTAGGTCTCCCAACAGGGCATGAAAACAATTTGCTCAATCCGGCCATCCGAAACTTCCTCGTAATGCCTCGATTCCTCGACTAGGCGGTGATAAACGCTTGATGTTTTTAGCACGTCTCAGATCAAAGTGGCAGATGTCATTTTGTGTATGTCATTTGTCAGCGCCAACTCAGTTCCTGTTGTCGTCAATCGTCTATAGCAATTCTGGCGTTGGGGGCTGATGATCTCTGTCTTGTCAAACTTTGACTCAAAAAACTTTGACTTTGGCCGCTTTTTCTCATCCTCAAATTTTCTCGCAAACCCCCAAAAATCCCTCAACACCAAAAACCCTTTCCACACTTTTTAAACCCAAAACATCTGCTTCCTAGACAGTAGACAATTGCGTTTTCCCAAAACACTTCAGTAGGCTTTACTCCAGACCATTTCAACTGTAGACCACTTTAAAGTGTGCTTTCCCAATAACACTGGCGTGCGACTTTGGCGTGCCCCGTACTCAAACTGTCCGTGTCTTGTGCTAGTTAAGGTGCTTGTTAAAAAATTTAATGATGTCATTTTTGAAGCGACAAAATGCAGAAACTCGAAAATTAGTGATGTTCTTGAAAATCAACTTTTCGAAGCTTAGTCTAGAAGCCAAAAATAAATTAATGCTTCTCTCAGGTTAGAACTTAGCACGAGAAACCGATAGATAGTGAGTAAGAATACCCCTAAGTCGTTAGCGACCTTAGTCAAGTTTGGTACAATTTTGGCCAAGCACGCAAACAAGGATCTCAACCCGTCAATGTACAAACTAAGTAAGGTTATGGTCTTCTATAAGTGCCAAAGTTGCAGGATTAATCTTGTTTCTTACTTGTTTTGCGAGCCGCACGCTTAAACCAAATTCAGTGAGATCGATCACTGAACGGTCCCTTGTAAGCAGCATGCCATTTCTTGGCTTTTAAGACGTGCAACTTAGCCCCGAGTTTCCGGCTTGAATTTAATCGCTTTTCCAGATTTAATGCTGCATTTACTGCTGAAATGGGGTCATTGCGTGAGTTAGGTTAACGGCTTAAGTCGTCAATACTCAGATTTCTGCGTCAAGTTTGAGCCAATACTCTGAGAAACGTCTTCCTGGTATCCGACTGTAGTTTGAACCTCTTTATCACACCCTTGCTTGTTTGTATGTTATAATGACTTGTTTGTTATGATCACCGCATGTTGTGGCCTTCTCTCAGATGACTGATGACTGCACTCAGAAACGCGTCTAAAGTGTATTTTGGTTTACTAGGTAGCTGTTTACCCACTTCCACTTTCCTCAAGGCCATGTTGACTACCCGCAACATGTTGACTAACCTACAATGTGCTGCCCCCTTGGCCAAACCCTTAAATTGTGATTCTGTAGTCAACGATCGAGTTTTGATGCCAGGACCAACCACGACCGACTTAAAAGGTCCCTGGGCGGTTCCCAAAAAGTGGCTTTTGGCAGTCTATTGTCTTCTGGAGAACTGGACTTTGGTTAGTTTATGTTCGCGTCCTGAAAGATTATGTCTTTTGTTATTTTGATTCTCTTTTTTTTGCTCGAGACGCCGTTTATCAGCCTGCTGCAATAAGGGGGAGAGGTCTAGAACCTGAATTTTAATTAATCCGCTGTAGTCAGCCGGTTCCGTCTGCGTCCGAAAACAAATCTGTCTACTAAATAGAATTTCGTCGCTTCAAAACACGTTACCCCGGTTTAGTTTGCTATTTTCGAAGCCTCCTTTTTCCTGAAAAAACAACTTTACCAGTAGTAAAGTGTGATAAAGCTTTGAGAGTACGTCAGAGACCAGAACGCGGTCAGGACGTCGTGCTTTTAATGAAATTGACTGCTTCAAACTGAGAAGAACTCTGGATTGCTCGAGTTGGAATGGTTCTGTTCTTCGTGTTTCGTGGTTCTCAGCGTTACGTATTGACTCTAGGTACAGACTGACAAACTACATTTCTGTTTGTGTCAGGGTTCTTTGATTTTGGAGAGTTATGAAAACATAGAAGATTCCGCATTTGGAACACTTCGGCAAAAAATTCAGTAGACGCGCTGAGTCCAACCTTTAGGTATAAGTGATTTGTAACTGTTAAGACTGATTTCTAAGCCTGCACTTAACTGAAGACTTAAATTGGCTCCAAAATTGCTATGTTCATAAAGTCTTTAACGTTTATATTTTGACTTTGCGTGCTACTTGCTGATGCAGCCTGCACATGACCTAAACGAGTAGGCTTAAAACGAAACACCAACTGGCAAAAATTCACGTTGATCTTAACCTTGCGGGTCTAAATGAGATTTATCACAGAGATAGGGCTTGGGGTGATTGAGAATTTGAGTGTCTACAGACCTAGGGTTTTAGCGCAATTAGTACGATAGATCTGTGACTTCTCCTTGTCTTAAGCTAACAGATTAAAATCACAAAATTCTATAATTCCCCATTTTTCCCATAATTTCCCATATCCCATTTTTCTGCTAAATCCCGACTTGAAACCCTGGGAAGCGGTTTGAAATTTGTGACGCCAGAAGTGCTTTCACTGATTGCACATTATCCACACATCCGCTCAATGACTTTGTACCCATTCACCCAAATTACTTGACCTTCATGTTTGTTAACGTTGAGACTTTCCCGTTTCTGTCCGCTTGCTCCAAACGACTTTAGGTACAAATACGCTTTTCGCTTCATTGGCTTTTCTGTTTTTTTTGAGATTGCGTTTACCCCCGTTTACCCAAACAAAACAATCCCAGGCTCTCCACATTGGCTTTGCGCAGAGGTCATTTGTCATGCGACGGGGCCGCATAGAGTGACTACCTAAGCGGAACCACTTTTGCGACCAGACCTCCTTCACGCTAACCTAATTTTCGGTTTTTTGTGCGAATCAACAAGAATTTGACGTGTTCCAAACAACGACGTCAGTTCACAGAGTCTATGGCGTTTGGGCTCTGTTTACAAAACGTGTGCGCCACAGCTCCATTCTTCAGAAATTTCATTTGTCTCAACGGGAGATTTTTGCGACGCTCTGGAATTTTTACGTTTCTTGTGTTCTCCGCGTGCTCTTGTCACGAATGTAAGGGCGCCCACGTTTCATGTCATGTTGCGCCACAAACAGGTCAATAAGCTCTGAAACACTCGAAAATTAAGTACTGCCCTTTTGTTTACTGCACTGCTCTAGGCGCCTGTGGCATCGTACTGTCTCTCTCTTTCCCCTTATGGGTAGTTTTGTCCCTAAAACTTCTTTAGAAGATTCTACGGATTGCAAGTTCTCACTAATGAGTTGATCTCGTGTTACGTGCTTACGGGATTTGACTCAAATTACTCGCGCATGTTTTCAGTGTAGGCTGGTCTAATTTCACCAATTTAGGTGTACTTCAAAGCTTGAGTATTCTGAAACGACCAGTGGAGGTCAGTTCTGCGAATTCGGAAATGGATATGTCCATAGTGCAAAGGTACGTCGCCAAAATACCGTAGCTTCGGACGTAAATCATCAGTCTGCCGTTGCCAAGCTTCCCCAAAACGGTTCTTTTAGCCAATTTTTGAAGCTATCAGAAATATGCCTAAAATTGAAAAACCGAATCTTAAGCTCACGGGAAGGAAAGGTGTAGATATCGACCTCATGGGATTCGATGGAACTCGACATAGAGATAGAGCCTCAGAAGAGATCGACCCGATTTCAGCTGCTCATGTGGATTTTTGATCTAAGAAAACATCTCCTAAACTGGTGAAACCAAGAACACCCGCCATTGTTAGGCAAGAAGCCCCTGAACCGCTGAAATTCGGTTACCCTTGGGTCATCTGCCGTTGTTAACGGCGTAGTTCTAACGTCCTTTTAAGCCATTTTTGAGTAATAAAAATCAGACTTGTAAGTCACGAATCGGACAACTTAATCTTAAGCCCAGCTGCTGATGTGGAGCTTCAACGTGCTCTAAAGTAGCCAGTAGCCTGCTCTAAAGTAATGTGCTCAAAAGTAGCCACCCAAGACACGATCTGAGAGCCAAAAACGATCTGAGAGGCTTTTGGTGACCTCTCCTAGTGCTAAATCTGGTCTCAATCCTCGGGGTTAATCTCTGAACGTTCCCGTGTCAGGACAGCAATCCTAAGCACAAAGATCGCAAAGGACAACAATTATTCATTCTGAATCCCACCGCGTAGTCATTAGGACAGTTGTTGTTTTGAGACCAACCGGGTGACACATAGACGAAGGAGAACATAGGGAAATTAGTCCTCTTAATCCTAGTATGTTGTTCTCAAAACCCAACCATTGAAGTCCACTCTAAAATCACTGGAATTAGTGACTCAAGGACAAATGATTTTCTGCACTTTTGACTCTTTTGAGTTTTGACTTTTGGCTCATTCCAATTTGAGCACATGTTATGCCAGTTTTGGGGGTTTTTGGGGGATTCAGACAACCAGCAGCTCGATCGACATGTGATTAAACCCATAAGAGTACGTTTTCTACCGTGGTCATCAACTCCGTCCATAGCCATAAAACTGTTGTTCCTTTTCTTCATATTCCTAAACGTGATATCTTGAAAACAATTGCTTCATGACTGCGCCTCCACGACCTCCGTCGTCGTCTCCCTGTCGCCTCACTAATCCTGCGAATTCTCCCCCTCCAGCTGGCTCTTTCATCCTCATTTCTTTTCGTATAGTTTCTTCTTTTGCTTCAAACCAATTTGTTTTCTTTCTTTCTGTTTCTTATACCCAACGCATGGCTCGTGAGCAGACGACTAAGCGAGGTTTTTCATTAGGTATGATGGTTGTTGCAAACAGAGACTCGAAAACGTTGGTTACTTCCTTTGTCGAGGCCAAGATTCGGTTCCGCGCGCGCGCGCGTGGCGAGGGGAAGGCAGGCAATTTCCAAAAGGAGCCCGAGAAAACATAAAATAGTGATTTTGAGAATGAGTGGCTGGCAACGTGGGAAATAGATTCGTTCCTCTTGGCTGTCGGTTAGGGTTGTTTTGAAACTGTATCTGCATTTCTGAAACACTCGCTTACGTCAAAAAAAAAACAACGTTGGCACCTGTTCCGTCTAAATGTTTTCGAACCTTAAGTGGCAATGGCCCCACGTAGGCTGCTGCTTCTTGTTGCCATTAGAAATTGGTCCCCGAAGAAGCAAAAAGTCCGACATGAATCAAACGATATATTTATCTACGGCCGTGGACGACAGCAGCGGGTCGGCATCCCGGTCGAGCTGTGGGCTGTGTTCCCTCGCTCTTCAATATATCATTTATCGCGGCGGCGGCGGCCAAATGATTCTCGTCTGTTTCGCGGCCGTTTTTTCAATGTTTTTGGCGGATTAAGCAAGCGTTGATCAAAGCAGCCGCGTGTTTTCCAAGTGATTTTTTATTGAACACCAGGCTGCTTTATTTTTTATGTTCCAACAGCTACGCCTCTCACGTCGTCCTCGTTGTTCTTTGTTCTGTTCGGGGTCTCAGGGATTAAATGTATCTTGGCAACTGTTTTTTACCTTTTCTTGGGTTTTCTAGGTTCTAAACTGGACCTTGACTAACTAGCTTGTGTCCTAAAATTACCAGGTTTTCAAGTTTATGAAGACGATGAAGCTTTGAAACTTTAACATCTCAAGGGCCAATCTGAGCGAATCTGGTTTGATCCAAACTAGCTACTCCAGACTGGACTGGTCCAAAACGAGTGATCGTCATTTGGACACGTCTATTGGACTCATCTAGATTGGTTCGAACCGGGTGCTCCGATTGTCCTGAATCGGAAGATTCTAATTTGTGATCGGCCGAAGCCAGGATCTGCGCAGGCCTGGGTGTGTTCCTATCTAGTCTAGCCTGGATAGGTACAAAAGCCGGTCTGGAATTGGTCCAAAATGAGGAATTCCCATTCTGGGCAAACTTGGATTGGTCCAAACCGAATGCTCCGGGTCTGGGCAAACGTGGATTGTCCTAAGCCGTGAGATCCCACGGATGATCGGAATTAGTCGTGGTCGGTCGAAACCAGAAAATCCCAATCTGGACACATCGGGATTGCTTCGAATTCGGTATTTCTAATCCGAGCGTGCCTAAATCAGCAAAAACTGAAAAATCCCAACCTTCATAAGCTCGGATTTGTCTAATCCGGGAGATCCCTAACTAGACGAACCAGGAATGTTTCAAACTAGATGATTCCGAGCTGGACGGAATCCCCTAAAACCGGACAACTCAACGCTGAGCTGCACTCTTCTACGCTACAAAACCATAAACTGCTCTGAGGCACCTCAAATGTGTCCTTAGGCACATCCTTAAAATTGTACTCTTAAAATTTGTCTAATTCAATTTAGACTTGCCTTAAGCTAGAAATGTACATCCAGCATAAAACCTTTGAATCTTAATTTAACGCTTTGATTTATGCTTAGATCGTGCTTTCAAGCTTGGAGTCAATTTTCGGTTTCCTCAAAGACCGACTCCATAAAGACGCCATAATGAGTCTTTCTGTCGCTGTGTAGGCATGTTTCTTGGTTCAACAGTTTCCCATTTCCAGCCATATCCATTTACCCATTCTTGTGTCCAATCTTCGCTTCCCCATTTCTCACTATTCAGAGATCACCAGTGCACCTTCACCCACTGACGATCGCCGCGTTCGCTTCAATTCCGCAGTCTAAAATTTGCAGTCAAAACATTTCTCTTCTTCTTAACTGCCACACGGAAGCTAAACTGCCAATATTGTGTCTCTCCCGCGGTCGCAAGGGGCCTCCAGCATATGTGGGTGTGTGTGCAGGTTGGGCAGGCATGTCAGAGAGACGAACAAATGTTTCTTCTTGCCGACGTTCCATCACAAAATATGTTTTGTCTCTTTCTGTTATCTTTTTTTCTGTTTTCTGAGCAAATTTATTGCCAAAACACCCGGAAATGAAACGTTCCACACCAAGAGACTTGATACCTGTTTTGGGGCTTGGCTTACCTCCAGCGTCTTGGAGACGCACGTGACCGGTCAAGAGACCAAGCCAGCTACTTCACTTTATAGACTCGCTATGTCCTTGCCATCTTTAGGCACGGCACAGATGACCTTGTAGGAAATACCCAAACTCACTCAAGTGTTTTGCCTGAAACTCTCTTCTGACTTAGTTCCTTGTTTAGTCTTCCTTCTTGCCCGGTCATCATTGGTTGCATCATTACAGCTTGCAATGCCCTTGAGGCCTAACGCGTCGTTTATCCCTTCCTTTGCTGATTTTTTCAAACGTGGGCTCGGGCAAAAAATGGAACCACGAAAAAAGTAAACAGTCGTAAATTTGATTAAATTCTTGAGCATTTTTGGCATCTTCAGTCATGTGGTTCTTGCTTCGAGCGCTTTGCTTAGCTTTTGAGTGCTTAACCAATAGAGCGCTCAGCACAAACTAATAGCACTAACGTTTTCCTGTGCATTTTTGATAACTTTTCAAACTATCATTTCTCATTCTGCTATCTCGTAAACAGCTAGAAATATTTGTGTGAAAGTAAAAACGTAGGAAGTGGGAAAGTGGAAGAGGGATTCCGTGCGTTTAGGCAATCAGCATATGTCATCTGGTTAATTTCGGTGGGCAATCTTTCGTCGCGACTCTTACGCGGAGAGACTATGAGGGATTAAGGCGTTTTGTAGCCTATTTTGCCATGGCTACAAAGTTAAGGCTCAATGTGGCATCTCGATATACTACAATTAGGAAATGCCCAATCCTGCTCACGCTCCTTATGCTTATGCGTCTTATCATTTAGTAGCCAAAGTAGTCCTTAAACTTATATTATCCTAACTTCAAGCTCATATCTAAAATAGGCTGAAATTGGGCACAAAGGCGGGTCTAAGAGTCTAAAGCTTCTTCTCGAGATCTCAGGCTTGAAATGACCGTGTGCATTGGCTTAAACGCGCCGTCCCAAAAGTTACAAAAGTGCTTGTTCTTAGAAAACGCCTTTTGAAATGCCGCAAGTTTAAGCTTTGAACAGCTTGAGATTCTGAAAATTCGCCTGTCAAAGTTTAGCTCTTTTGGCCTGGGACACTTTGTGGATCATCCTACTCTTGTGGATTTTCCGGATGTCATTTGACGCTTAAAGGCTCTAAAATGCCAGTTTTAGAACCCCCATTTTAAACTTCAAATTTTCAGTTTTTGGCGATAGCTCTTAGCCCCTTGAAACCCCGAAACGCGAATCTGTTGAAATGCCCTACATGCCCTAAATCCTTCCAGTCCCCCCAGTTCTTCGAACATGATGTAACAATAAGGAAACCTCATCTATCACCCAACTTTGTCGCAATCAGCAGAGAACAAGTGTTTTCGCTTGCCTCCAGCCTCTCGAGCTTCTCAATCTGAGCACACTGGACTACTCACAGCCGTCGTCTTCGCCATCGTCGTCGTAGCACGCCATCTGCGTTCGCTGACTACGATATCTTAAAGGAGCTCTAGAGCTGCCGCGCGCGTTCAACCGCTCGCGAAGACTTCTTTTCTATTTCTTTTTTCTGTTTTTGTCCGCGCGCGCGTGTGTGTGCCTGTGTGTGTGCGCGGGAGAGAGAGGGTAAACGAGGCAACTCCACTTTATTCGACGGTGTTTTCGACGTTTGGCCTGACGAGCTGACGTCACGCGCTCGGAGGACCTTCACCACCACCAAAAAAACGCAGAGGGAAATATTTGATAGGGCCGTATTTGGGCACACGTTTTTAGGGCTTACCCGTTTTGGCCCTTCGCGGTGTTTCTTCTTTATGCCAAGCTAAGATCGACGCCGGTGATCGATTGACAGGCCAATGATAATTAGGCTATTTGCTTGCGGTGCCCATGTGAAGTCGAGACGCTTTCGACTCTTTCAGCCGATGTTTGTGATGATGATGATTATGCCTCTTGGCCTTTGTCTGCTTCTTCTGGGAACCAATTTGTAATTATTTCTCATCATTTAGGATGGGAGCAATATTCCTGCTCATCTTCTTCATCTCGAGCATGCACGCAAATCAGGGTAGGTGTTTACAGCCACATTCCATGCTGGAGAATTCCTAAATTGGTTCAATTGAGCAAGAAACTGGCGAGACTGGCGTTGATTTCCGTGTTTAGGCGTCGGCGAGACATCCCATCAGCGGCTCATCCTCGACCTTTTGAAGGCTCGAGGGCAAGAGAAAGTGAAACCGAAACGAGCTGTTTTGGAGCCAGTGGTCGTTACCTACAGTATGGAGCTGTACCAGATGATTGAACTGGTTTGTGCCTCTTTTTTGTGTCCGGAACTTTCTAGAAAGGACTTTTAGAACGAACGACAACAATATGTCCTTTTGAGTGCTTGGGTTGTCGAGCGATGGTACGATGAGTTGCTTTACTGGGAGCCGGAGAAATATGACAATTTGACGCAGCTCAAAGTGCCGCACAACTTCGTGTGGCTTCCGGACACGACTCTCTACAACACGTGAGTTCTTCTTGGACTTCAGACAAATGAGTGTTCATACATGGATGTGTTTGTTAAAGTGCGTAAGGCTGCACTTGGAGTGAAACGTTTCAGACTACAAAACGACACTATAAACATAGCCAAAGCCTTAAAAAGGACATTTTAAACAAGTACAAAGTTCTTAAAGTTCAAGTTCAATTTGCAGACTAGTCATGAAAGACGAAGACCAGCGTCGAATGCTAAACGTGAAGCTATCTACCGACCCCGTCCGCAAGCGTTCCCACATCGAGTTCCTCTACCCGGCCATCTTCAAGTTCTCCTGTCAACTCTACCTTCAGTACTTCCCGTTTGACTCACAGGTTCGTTCGGTTCTTTGACCTTTTCCCCTCCTTCTCCTCCTCTTCCGCGGGCTGCCCGCGCAAGGTACAAGCGTGGGCAATTCATTTTCGCAAAGTAGAGTGTTCCATCAAAAGTCGGCTTCACTGTCGCCAGACATTTGAGCCGAGAGGCTCAAAACGAAGAAAGAAAAACAACATCCAATTTATTGCGCAATTCGCCTATTGATCACTTCGCCCTGTGACAACTGCTTCGTTTTGAAGAGGGGCCAAGGGTTTCACAGATCTATGTCATTAGAGGCTTGATTTCAAAAATTCCAGGTTTGCGTCATGATCTTCGGAAGTTGGACTTCGGACAACCAGGACATCGATTACATTCCTCATGACACGGGTCTCGGAACTTCGAACTACTTGTCCAACGAGGGATGGAGTCTTATGGGGACACGAGGTACTCCTAACACAGCCCAACCTAATTGCTCAAAATGTGGTTTTTAGCTAAAAGGAAAGAGGTCAAGTATGTTTGCTGTCCTGTAAACTACACCTTGCTCGAGTACACCCTGTACCTGAGACGGAGACCTCTGTTCTACTTGGTCAACTTGGTGATTCCCACGTTCATTATCACGCTTATTGCTATCACAGGATTCTTTACCACAAGGTTGGTTCCAAGGTGGTTGTCCCGACGCCCTTAAAATGCCCTATTTCCAGTTCGACAACCGGCGTCCGGCAAGAGAAAATCTCCCTCTGCATCACCACGCTGCTGTCCATGTCCATCTTGATGCTCATGGTCTCTGACCAGATGCCATCGACGTCCACATTCATCCCCCTGATCAGTGAGGAGCCTTTCTTAGACTTTACCATACCCACTTGATTCCAGGCTGGTTCTACATGTGCGCCATTGTGATCATCTCCGTGGGTGCCTTGGCCGCCTCCTTCGTCATCTCAGTCCAGAAGTTCGGTCGACTTGGAGACAGGCTCCCGCCACGCTGGGTCAAACTAACAAAGATGTTCAGCTATATCAGCTTCACACGTTTGCCATTCCACTTGTTGCCTCAGTCGATGCTTGACAAAGAGGTAGCGCGAAAATCACTCAAAACAGGTCCAAAAATCCAATTTTAGCACGAGCGTCTTGTCCGTCTTCAGCGCGAAAACGCGAAGGACCCCGGCAAGAACAAGGGTTCCTTTGTCTACAACTTCGCCAAGTATTTCTTCATTGGCGGAAACGAGGAGGACACGGCTGAATATTACGCCAATGGAGACCTCAGCACGATTACTCCCAAATACTCGTCTCGGACTGAAACTGACCACTATCCCCTAATTGACGAAAACGGCCTTTTGCCTCAGGATACCGTCATGCGAAAGCTGAACTCCGCATCTGTCGTCAACAACAATGAGTGAGCTGAAACTTCAAAAACTGACTCTCATCCAAAATTTCAGTGTAACTCAAAAATCCGTGTCGCCGACAATCCGAAAGGCAATTTACAACGCTGTAGACCAGAAGAAGTCAGATGAAAAGTGAGTCTTGATTTCCTCAAACCGATCCCAATTCTTGGCTTTCAGGCGAACTCGTCACTTGGCCCAGATCGAGTACGACTGGCTCGCTACCGTCATTGAACGTTGTACCCTCATAATCTTTGTCTTTGTTTTCCTGACCGTGTCGCTTGGTATCAACGTCGTCGGCTGCATCCACTGGCTTAACAGCCACGTTCCCGAAGATGGGGCTCTCACGGAATAACTTCTCGCACGTAGCCGATCTACTACTACAGTATGACGGGTACAAAGGAGAGCCGCCAAGCGTTCGTTCTTCCTTTCCTTTCCCAAGCGGGTTTCGCGGTCCTGATTCTAACCCATCCTCTTCCGCCGCATCTTGGCTTCGAAGCCTTCCAGAATTTGTTTTGCTCATTGTAACTCTTCAAGTCAATTATGACTTTGAAACCACCAGAAAGTCTTAAGTGTTACTGTCAATTGAGCTTTTCAAAATTGCGTACCTTGTATAGAATTCTCTGTGTAATCTTTTTAACGTTTTCAACTTTGTGAGTGTGACATTGATCGGGATTGATGTTATGTATAAAAATTGTCTTCATGCGATAAAAAAAGTTTGTGAAGATATTGAGATAACAAGATTTAAAGGCATCTAAAGCCGCGAATTGGAAAAGTTTGACTTATAGAGATCGCCTAGTTTTCCTGCGCGCTGCTGAGTGAGTAAACTGGGCGCGACCAGTAACAGGCCTATTCCACGTGTCTTCGGCCACAACTGCGCTAAGATTTGCTCTCTAAATGCGCGCTGGATAATGCGCAAATTGCTCTCTAAATGCACCTCTAGATCCTGAGAGCGCCAGATTTCTCAGCCTCCATCGGACGCCGACACACCTCGAAACGCAAATTTTAACCCAGGTTTGTTCCCAGTTTAGCTTATCATTCTAGTTCATTCTATCTGCTCTTGTATCTCTGAGTGTAGTAAAAATCAAGCTTTGGAACTGCGTCTCAAAATCGATGTTTGTACATGGACTGTTTGTGACCTTAGGGTTGTTCGAGTTTTCCCAGACTCTGTTTTCAACTTTTACAAGTGTTTGCAATGTCGTTGGAAGGGCTAAAACGCTTAAAACCGGCAAGCAATAACACTCTTGAAAAGCGTTTGAGTTGAAGCTTTCAGGAAGTGTCGGATAGAACTCAAAAATAGGCGGTGACGGTTTTGGTTTTAGGTTGATATCAACCCAGCGATGTCATGACATCAGCGCCAAACAACATAAGCGCCAAACGACAAGTGCGCCAAACCCTTCCACAAGTTTCTGGGAACTCTCAACAGATCTTAAGCTACAA